>CM076584.1:1664294271-1664392847 GCA_034641835.2 Pinus albicaulis
TTACCTGGCATTCTATGTGTACTTGTTCCATTATCTGGTTCCAGCATTTTGGTTTATATATATCTGTCTGGGATATTTCTGTGTATTACTGGTTATTTCCCTTTGGGGATATTACAACCATCTGCTTGTTCCTCATCACCGTTGACCGAGGCCAATCATCTACAGCCTGCGGCCACTCCCACACAAACCACAATGCCCGATCGCTGCCCAAGTCAGCGCCTGCAGCTCTGGATTCCACCATTCGACATTCAAAAAAAAAAAAAAAGAGAAACCGCTACATTCCGACATACCCCAGCCATCTTAATCGTTGCCCCCGTTGTTGTCCTCTATCTCTGTCCGTCGTAACCCCAACATTGTACGCTGACACCTTTCATCATACTCTCGCATCCTTCGTGAGCTTCATCGCCTCTTTGCTCGGCGTCGTCGGTTTATCTGTTCCCACAGCCATACATTTAAACAGTGAAACATCGTGTCATTTCTTTTGGCCAATCGATTCATATATAGTAACATATTTATATGAATCATATAATAGTTTTCAATTACAATTAATATAATTATAATTAATTTAATTATTATTATTATTATTTAATTAAAAAAAAGGGGGCCTAGTTTATAAAAAAAAAGAGAAGGAACTTGTCGCCTTCATTTGGCCATACATCAAATATAAGCCGCACGACCACCTGCAACTTGTCGTCTTCTTCAGCCATACATCGAATCATAGGGACGAAATCTAGTTCTAAGAACCCCCTTTAATTCCCTGCTGTGGTGATATGTCCATACAGGGCATCTGTTTAATCAAGTGATATAGTGCTAAACATTGCTCAAAGAAAAATTGTGATGATTGAGGGCAGAAAATTCGACCATTTGTAAAGTTTAAAGAAATAAAAATAATAATAATCCATCACTTGGTCGTTTAGTATAAAATATATTACAACAACATCTTAGAAAGAAATAAAGAAATAAATAACCTTAAAGGGAAGTAACAAAGTTATTTAAATAAATAAATTATTTAAAAAGTGTAAGGAAAAATAGATCATTTTATTAAAACATAAAGAAGTTTTGAAGCACTAGAGGTAAACAAGTTTTGAAGCACAGGGGAAGTTAATAAGTGAAGGTTTATAATAATTAAAAAAAAAAAAAAAAGATAAAACAATCTACTATATATATATATATAAAGAGTCCAAAGGAAGAAGAAAAAAAAAAAATTCAAATAATAATAAGGTTTTGAAGGTTAAAAAAAATAAAGAAAAGTAATATTTTATTATAAAGATCAGAAATATCTACTTAAAAAAAAAAAAAAACCCTAATTTCACCTCGATAAATGCAAATGGAGTCTAATTCGGAAAGGAAAGAGGGAAGATTTCCTGAAAATTATAGTATGTTCGTCCGTGTGCTAATTAAAATCAAAGGATCACTTGCAGGAAAGGAAGTTCTCATATCTATCGATCTTAACCAAGAGAATAATTATGTTAGTACTAAATGTGCAAACCAATTAGTGATCCCCGAATCAAATATAAATGAAACAAATTCATTTCACGAAAATGAAAAACAATACGACATAAGGAATTTACACCTAAGTATTGGGGAGTATTCCTTGGTCTCGCAGTTTACCGTTAAAACCTTATTTTGTAACGATAGTGATATAATTCTGGGTTCACTCTGGATGGAATCACTAGGGTCATTCATCCTTAATATGAAAAAGAAGTTCAAGTTGCAGGAAAAACGAATATTGATCCAGTAAATGTCACAACTCAAGACAGGCAAGTTGCAAACGATACAAACTTCGATGTTGTAGTTCAGACGAGGAGCATTCTAAGTGAAAGTTTTGTAACCTACTCAATAACATCCTCGCCAAAAGAAAATCAAAGTCAAAACAAAAAAGTTCCCTATCGACATCCAAATCATGGGAGCAGACAACTCAGCCGAGCTATGTATTCAAAACAGAAACAAGCTGATATTATGAAGAATACTAACGAATCATTACAAGTTTCCAGTCATCGTAAGATTCCACAAAAGATTGATTTAGGATGGTCCGATCCATTCTCAGTGCGACAGTTTTGTTTGTCACTTCGAGGATCATATCAACTTGTATCGACAAGGATGACTGCCCCGAGACGAGAAGATGTTCGTAACAGGAAAAGAAATCGAGGCCTTTCATCGACAAGCTTTGAGGACAAAGCTTTTTGAGGGGAAGGCAATGTCATAAATAAAATAATGTAGATAGTGATTAATTAGTTAATTAGTAATTAGGTTGAAAGGCCATGTCTGATAAGACATGACCTTTCGTGAAGAGGCACCTGCGTAGGTATATAAGCAGGCCTCATTTGTAACATTCAATCATCTATCTCATATCTTTTACAATATAATATTTGTATCCTCATGGATATCTTTGTATTCCAAGTGTTCTGGAGTATTTTAACTTGAGAAGGAACTTTGTTCGCTTCAATAAAATACATAATTACATAGTCAATATGAAGACCGACCTACTTACACTTTTCAACACTCCCTCTTAACTAGGGAGGTATTCATACAGGTACATGGTCACTTTCAAATGGAAGAATCTCATAAGAAGAATCGGATTGGTAATCGCATCTGTATAGCATCATATCAACCAGCATTGTCCTAGTGCAAGGCCTTGACTAACAACTCCATCTCTCAACGAGATAATGAGCTACAATGCTGGCAAGACACATGACTAATAGACACCATAGTCATTATCTCTCTAAGGTACATACCCCACCTAGGTGTTCCCAGAGTATGACCTTCTTGGACTATTCTTCTCTCGGGTAGCCAGCCCTCAAAGAATATTGGTCTTTGACTACTCTTATCTTGAATGCACTATCTCATTCTCAAAGAGTATCGAATGCCAGATGATTACCCAATCCTCCATTCTGTCTTCCAAGTGAAGACCAGAATGATGTGTCTATCCATTCTCTTCACATGGCCTTCACTAAGACTTGTGGCTACTTGTCCTGGTCTAGTGCATGACACATGTAATAGAGAATCACATATGTCACTCTCTCTCAACAAAAGTTACCTCAGTGATGATCTTTCACCATGACATCTTCTTGTAGGCATCGGCATCCTTTATACAGATTGACACATCTCCTAGTGATATGTTTTGTCAAGGTCTTCTTCTTTACCAGACTTCTATCAGAGTCTACATATCCTCCCAAGAGATCTCCTAGTGACATATTCTTGGCATCCGGATGATAACTGCCTCTTGACATGGTTCCATTTCATGATCTCTTCCTTTCTGCACATTCTTCATTCCTAGGATCTTACAAAATTTCCAATTTCTCGTTCGTATACAACCACCTCATATTCCATGAGGAGCTATCATGTTGATTTCATTTGTCAGTGCACCGAGAGATCCTCCTTCATAGATCATACTTCTAAATATGGAAGTCTATTACCTGCAATCATATGACATGACTTCACAGCATCCAGTGTCAGCATATAAATATATACATACCTCATACCATTATCATTTAATTCATCATGTAGTAGTTTTACAAGAATGAAGAGCTTCATTCCCTTAACCTGCTTCATTCATATGTCATCACATCCCAGAATTTTGTTTCCATGATGACCCTTGATCTTGATGACTGCCTTCCATCAGTGTTGTTATTAGAGAGGTTTCCCCGGAATTGCTTCACTAAGAGCTCCTACCATGCTTTTATCATGATGCTATAATATGCATTGCTTCCTATCATACTATTTTACAACCAACAGAAATCTCTTAAAGGAGAAGACAATCTCAATCATAGAGGAGATCCCTCGCTTCTCCTTTCTTAGATTTATTTGCATCAAGTTCTTCCCCCATTTCTGAGATATGGGCTTCTTCCCTATTTCTCTTGTCCCTTTCAGATTTAGGACAATCTATTTTATAATGCTTCACGACCCCATCCTACACTAGGCTCTGAATGTACTGGTACTTGATATTGATGCCCTTCATCCTAGCATGGGAGACTAGATCCTTGTAAATTTATGTACATGTTCTATGCATGATGCAACTTTATTTTCTCTTCAATACTAGACAGCAATCACATAAATCATTAAGTAAAATGCTAATAGAACATACCAGTGGATCAGACAAGCCAGAAAAATATATATTTGTTGGTGCGTTACGGCGATCAGCAGGATGCTTCAACCAGCAAAGTCTCCTTGGTCAGCCTGCCTAGCATGTGTCACAACAACCCTCAAAACAACCAAACGGTCAACTCAAAGTCAACCCCAAAAATTCAATGCTGCCCAGAAAAGTCAACACAAAACAACAAGAAGTAAAAGTCAACACAGCTCAGTTTATGGTCAACCTTTGACCTCAGTTCTTGTGCCAAAATGTACAAACTTCAGAAATCGAAGTTTATGCCAAAATTCAGCTCCTTTTGACCATGTGTTGACCAAAGTCAACACTAGTCAAACCTATGGTGGAAATCCTAGCTGCAACAGAAATATCTTCGTCCTTCTTTCCCATGTGTGAACAGAAAACTACCTCCAAGGAGCTCAAACCAATCAAAAGAAGAGAATGTGTGAGGATGAGATGAGTGAAATGTCCTCCAACATTGACTCTATTTATATCAATCACTGAGGGTGTGTGACACATTTGTTGGGGGTGTAAATAAATTCAAAATAAATGTTCTGCTTATCGGATCAAGATGATCTTTAGATCAATCTTGCACCTCTCCGAAAGAGGAACCCAATAAAAATATTGGTGTCTTCATCTAAGCAGCACAACATGGATTTTGGACCTAGTTGTCCAATTTAACAGTCCTCTATCAACCTTAAGCATCTTTGGTTGTCATAGCATATGATGGTAGAGTCCAAAGGTCCTTCAAACAAATCTACAAGCAACTTCCAAAGAAAAGCTACTTCTCGATCACCTTCACTGGCTATTATATATTCGACTTCCGCATACTCAAGGCAACTGAGTCTTGTTTTCTGCTCATCCATGAAATCATAGACGATCCCAAACAAAAACATCAACCTGCAGTACTCTTTCCATCCTCATAACTGTCTGCCCAATCTGAATCTGTGTAGCCCAATAACTGAATCTCATTACCTGCAGTATATCTTAGACAATGATGTATGGTCCCACAAAGATATCTCAAAATGTGTTTGGTTGTTATCCAATGGTCATGCCTTGGCTCCATCTAAAATTGGCTAAGAATGTTTACTACAAAACATATATCTCGTTGAGTGTTCACAAGATACATGAAGGAGCCAATCAACTGTCGATAGGATGTAGGATCAACGAAACTTGAATCTGAATTCCTTAACTTCTTCAAATTAGTAATCATCTGAGTTGCCATAGGTTTACTATCCATCGTACGAAATTTCTGCAAAACCTTGATCACATATATTCCTTGACAAAGATAAATCTCACCAAGTTTCTACCACACACTTCAAGTCCTAAGCAGTGATGCATTAGTCCAAGATCTTTCATATCAAACTCAATTGTTAGTTGCTTCTTGCATTCACAAATAAGATGCTCCACACATGTTATTAGTAAGTCATCCACATAAAGTAGTATAATCATGGGTTCATTCTTTACAGTCTTGATGTAGAGATTAGGATCTGCAGAGATTTTGACGAAACCAAGTCTTAGTAAATAGGCATTCATTCTAGCATACCATGCTCTAAGGGCTTGTTTCAAGCCATATAGAGCCTTTGATTTGGTCTTCAAGAAAGATGAGTATTCTAGTGAACAAAGTGATGAAGACAGAGCTCACAAGTTCATCCAATGAATCCAAATGATTCATCAAGCAGTGCAAGAACATTTGGAAAAGAGTTAGGCGCGCTATAAAGCCCGACATGACAAACGCAGAGTTGATCACCAATTCCAAGTTGGAGAGAGAGTATGGCTTCACATCAGCAAGGACAAGTTGAAGGGAGAAGGCAAGAAGTTGAAACCAACCAAATATGGTCCTTTCACCATTAAAGAAAAAATTGGAAACAATGCTTATCGTTTTTCGGTGATGCTAGCAGAATTGCATAAAATAGCATGTAAAACTGTAAATGCAACACTTTAAGAAGAAGCAACACAAAAGGAGACCATAAAGACAATGCACCAATATTTGATAACAGAGTTCGCTCACAATGTGTGAGCTACGTCTTTGAGCCCAGATTCAAAGTGGAGAGGCCTCTAAATTATCTTAGCGAAGAAAGGCAAGTACATCACAAAATACATCATTATACCTCAATTTTGGGAGTGACCTAAAAATGGGTTGCTCAAATCCCAAATCTGAATGCACCAATGAAATCCTTGTGAAATTCTGAGTAAAATGGGTATAAACTCAAATGGGTTTTGACACCGTCAATTCTGGCCCCCCAAAGAATCTCCAAGATTCCACAGCAGAAAGAATATTTTGGTAATATTCTCGAGAATATTCTAGGGAATATACCCTAGGAATATTCCTCTCAAAAAATGTGCCCGTAGGGTTTCGCGTGCAGGGTTTCGCTTGGCCTTGTCCGAGTTCTGCAACTCCTCGTTCAACCCTTTGTCGGTCCTGGCTGCCCATCGAATAAATTGGTTCAATTTAAATAATATAGCGTTGGCGAACTTTACAAAGCCCCACCGGCTGGCAAGTTGGTCAGCGGTACTATGTATAGAATGTTGGTTGTTAGCGGGTCGCAGGTTCAAACCCCACAAACCCTTTTTCTATATAATAAACAATACAATGTAAATATTTTAAATGTTTGTTAAAACTGCAGTTGAATTCGGTAGAACTACCGCTAAGTTTGGCAATTATGCCAACTTTAGTGGTGTCCCTAAGTTTATCTAGGTCGCCGCCAAATTTTTGGCCAGGCCACCAACTTTGGCTACGGTCCAAATCAAAGTTATCGAACTAGACCAGAACTGGTGGAACTGGTCAGTTCAGCTGTTTTTGGGCCAAATCCAGTCCAAACAAGCCTATTCTGGTTCAGAGGCCAGTTCAAGCCGGTTCGTACAGCCCGTAGTCGCACGGCCCAAGTAAAAAATGAAACCTTTTTCTTTTCTTTTTCTTTTTTTCTTTTTTTAAATTTCTCTAATTTCTAATTTTATCCTAGCCCCCTACACCTATTTAAATACACCCAACCCCTCTATTTCACTCACACTATTCATTCGAGTCTCTTGAAATTCTTGAGCTCAGTTCGATGAAGAGAATTCAGAGAGTTTTTTGTAGGGTTGTTCTGAGCGAGATTTTTTGCAGATTTGAAGAGCTGATTGGAGTTTTTGAGAGTTGTTGGGCTTATTACTACAGGAGATTTTCGAGTTGCTTCAAGGATTTTATTTTTCCTACAGATCTTTAGGCTTTGTTGAGTGGTTTTTGTTGGAAAATGTAACTAGGTTCGGTCTTCATTTGATGTATTTGAGTCATCTTATAACGTACTTGTCAAAAGAATAAAGAAAATAATTTTTATTATTGTTATTGTGACTTATTAAAGCATGGGTTTCATGCTTGGGTCACCTTGTTTTAGGTCAAGGTCCCCATTGAGGACTTCTAGGATTTATTCTGAGTCAATAGAGTCATTGTACTTTTAAAGAGACCCTTCTTGGGTGTAAATTTAGGGAGATGTTCTATGCTTGATGCAACTTTACTTACTTTTCAATATCAGACAGCGATCACATAAACAATAAAGTAAAATCCTGATAGAACATACCAGTAGATCGATAGAAGACTAGCCAGAAATATATAATTGTGTTGGTGCCTTACGATGGTCAACAAGATGCTTCAACCAGCAAAGCCTCAATATGGTCAGCCAACCAACAATGTCACAAAACCCTCTAGGACAGCCAAACAGTCAACTCAAAAGTCAGTCAACGATCAACGCAAATAGCAGCAATAGCTAGGTCAACGCTGAAAATTCAAAGTCAACATTTTGCCTCGAAAATAGTGCCAGAAAATGCGGATTAGGGGAATCGAGATTTTTGGAGAGTTTCGGATCGATTTGACCTTGCGTTGACCAAAGTCAACACTGGTCAAAGTTTGCTGCAAAAACCCTAGACCTAAAAACAGAAGAGTGTTGCTGCCAGATTTCCCACGTGTGGAGAGAGAAGAGACTCCAAGTGGTTGAACCAATCAGATGAGGAGAGAAAATGTGTGAGGATGAGATGAGTGAAATGTCCTCCAACGTTGACCTTATTTATATCCATCATTGAGGGTGTGTGACACATCTGCTGGGGAACAAAACCTTAAGGCTGACCTGCACATATTTTGAATAGATTAAAAATAAATTCAAAATAAATGTTTTGCTCATCGGATCAAGATGATCTTTAGATCAATCTTGCACCTCTCCGAAAGAGGAACCCAGTAAAAATATTGGTATCTTCATTTGAGCATCACAACATGGAGTTTGGACCTAGTTGTCCAAATTTAACACTCCCTCTCAAATAGGGAGAACTCGACCCACCTGTGCAATCCAAACATCGTGTGTCATCCCGCCGTAACTTGCTTTGTTGGCTTCTTTATTTTAGAACAGAAGTGGGTCAGTCACAAAGATATCATTTCCGGTTGACAGATTCAGCCTAGACGTATGAAACATTTAGAGGACTCACAAAGAGTCTCATACCAACCTGAAGTTGGTTTATCTGACCCGAAGTCAGTAGGAGGTCCGAAACCTCACTAGACTTGATCCCAGATCAAGTGGTTGGACCGTGCCATCGTAGATAGAGAGTACGAAAATCTCTGATGCATCCATCAGTCTTTGCTACTAGTCTCTAGCTTTTCTCACCTCACTGGCCAAATGAGAGGTACTTCCCATGAGCCCTGAACTCAATGGGTAGGATGCATACGGGGCACAGATAATGAGAGGTGAACCAACTCAATCATCACAACGGTGGGCCAGAACCACACCAACAAGGTTCAGTAAGCCTAGCCTAGTGGTTGCGATAGCTCCGAGAAGCTATCCCCAAAGCCCCCCAGAGCTCCCAGAGCTCATCGTCCAACAGGACCCTCAGAATAGGATCGTTCCACGATACCAAGATTCTCACGAAAGGTTAGGAACTTGACCTTCCCCAGGGGCTTTGTCAGAATATCCGCGACCTACTCATCAATTCCTATATGATCGAGCCTTAAGGCGCCTCGCTGTACCATATCCCGGATAAAGTGGTACCTGATATCAATATGCTTGGATCAATCGTGGAACACGGGATTCTCAAACAACTGAATCCCACTCTGGTTATCACAGAGTATCACGGTGGTATCTAGCACATGCCCGAACAGCTCACTAAAGAGCTTTTGCAACCAGACTGCTTCACAACAGGCCATACTCGCTGCAATGTATTCGGCCTCTGTGGTGCTCAAAGCCACCGACTTCTGCTTCCTACTCATCCATGATATTGAAGCAGAAACAAGTGTGAAGCAGCATCCCGATGTGCTCTTACAATCCACCACACTGTCAGCCATATCGACATCAATATATCCAAGGAGTGTCACGCTCCCGGCAGTGTATCTCAGCCCATGGTTTATTGTGCCCCAAAGATATCTCAGAAGATTCTTGGCACCAACCCAGTGAGTGTGATGAGGCTCAACCATCTGTTGACTCAAAGTGTTCACTGCAAAACATATGTCCGAACGGGTGTTCACTAAGAACATCAGGGCCCCTACGAGTTGACGATACTTAGTAGGATTTGCTAACAAGGGCCCAGCAGCGCTGCCACTCAACTTCTTAAAGTTGAGCTCCATCAATGTCGACACGGACTTACAGTCCAGACTCCACCATACCAAATCTTTCCAGAAGCTTCACAATGTATTTTCCTTGAGAAAGGAAAATCTCGTCGAGTCTCTGCCAGACCTCCAGGCCTAGGAAGTAGTGCATCAGTCCTAGATCCTTCATCTCGAACTCAACAGCGAGCTCCCTCTTGCACTGATGAATGAGAGGGTCAGCACCTGTCAGGAAGAGGTCGTCCACATACAGCACCAGAATGAGAGGCTTCTCTCTATCAACCTTGAAGTAAAGGTTCGGATCAGCATTACTACGATTGAAGCCCATCTTCATCAGGTAGCTATCTATCCTCTCGTACCAAGCTTTGGGTGCTTGCTTTAGTCCATAGAGGGCTTTCTTCAACCTGCAGACATGGGTGTCCCGATCTTGGACTTCGAACCCTAGAGGTTGCTCTACATACACCTCTTCCTTTATCGCACCATGCAGAAATGTGGTCTTCACATCCATCTGATGAAGACTCCATCCTTGCGTAGCAGCAAGGGCTATGATAGATCAAATGGTGGTATATCAGGCCACAGGTGCAAATATGTCATCATAGTCTATGCCTTCCTTTTGAGAGAAGCCACGGGCAACGAATCTTGCCTTGAACTTTTTAGCACTTCCATCAGATCCATGCTTGATCTTGTAGAGCCATTTCGAGGTGACAACTGCTTTGTCCTTCAGTCTTGGAACCACATCCCAGACATCATTCTTCATTATGGACTCATACTCTTCATGCATAGCATCCTTCCAGACTTGATGCTTTATGGCTTCCTCAAAAGATCCAGGCTCGGATTGTACAATAGTACTCATGGCTGCTAGATACCCTTGGTATCTACTCGGCTTCTTGCTTTCACGGAATGTCCCCCTTGGGGCCATATGTCCCTCAGCATCCTCCAGAGTGTCCCTGAGCCATGATGGTATCTTCCCCAGTGAAGGAGGTGGAGCAATCGAGTCCATCGGTCCTTCAACATCGGGCATCGTCTCATCCTTCAGTTCTTCTTGATTTCCAGGTCTTGCTTCATGATCTTCCTCAGATCTTGGAAGATTGACTACTTTCTTCAGGGAAGCATCTTCGTCAAAAGTGACATCGTGGCATATCTCCACTTCCCTTTGACTAGGCACATAAACTCTATAGGCCTTCGAAGTTTCGTTGTAGCCCACAAACATTCCCTTCTTCCCAGAAGCATCCAGCTTGCTCCCCTTCTCTTTCGGCATATGAAAATAAACAGTACATCCAAAAACTCTTAAATGTGAGACGTCAGGTTTCTTACCAGAGAAAACCTCTTTGGGAGTTTTGAAGTCCAGTGCGGAATGTGGGCATCGGTTTTGTATGTACACAGCAGTGTTCGCAGCTTCGCCCCACAAAAACTTCGGTAGACCCTGGTTACATAGCATGGCACAGGCAGCTTCCACAATCGTCCTATTCTTTCATTCAGCAACGCCATTCTGCTCAGGAGTATAGACAGTTGTGGTCTCCCTCTTGATGCCAGCTTCTCTACAAAAGTTCTTGAACTCGTTCATCTCATATTCAGTGCCATTATCAGTCCTCAATATCTTGATCTTCTTCCTTGTCAGATTTCCCACCAAGGCTTTGAAGGTACAGAACCACATGAAAGCCTCATCCTTCTTCTTCAAGAAGTATATCCAGGTTTTGCGAGAGAAGTCATCTATGAACGTCATATAATAAGAACATCCGCCCAAGGATGTCATGGGTAGCATACCAGACAGATCAGAATGTACTAATTGCAAGATATCAGATGTCTTTGTGACGCTTGAGGGGAAAGGTTCCCTTGTATGCTTTCCTTCAGCACAACCCTACATACACCTTCATGATTATTTGAGAACTCGAGCATCCCCGTGACCACCTTCCTTGCTTTGGGAAGGGCCTTGTAGTGAAGGTGTCCAAACCTCTGATGCCATAGTTCAGTCTGTCGAATAGTATCACATGTTATCGCTCCCAGTGGACTTCCTCCAACCTGGTAGAGTGTATCAACTCTAAAGCCAATCGTGATAGCTTCCTTGAAGCTCTTCGTCCACATGCGCACCTTTCCATCAGTGAATGCCACATTGAAACCTTTGTCTTCCATGGTCGATATAGACACAAGGTTCTTCTTCAAATTAGGTATATAGAGTACATCCTGCAAGCAGAGGACTTGACCTTGAGACAAGTGGCGGGTCACAGTCCCTGTCCCTTTCACGGAATATATGGCATTATCTCCAAGGATAATTTTCAAATTAGTATCCTTCTCAACTATATCAAAGAGTGCTTCCTTGAACCTAGTGATGTGCCTTGAGGCACCACTATCTATCAACCAGACATCCATAGTGTCCAGTGGAGATGCAACAGAGAGGGCAGATACAAGAATGAATTCATTTCTTTTATCAACAACATTTGATTCCTTATACCTGGAATTTCTTGACCTTTTGAAAGGTTGACCACGCCGCCTCGTAGAGCTCTTTCCCTTGAACCTGTTGTTCCTTTGATTGCCATTCCTCCGGTTGTTGTTGTTGTCATCACCATCGAGAGAATCCTTCTTGAAAGGGCATTCTCTAGCATAGTGACCTGGCCTATGATAAGTGTAACACTTGCCCTTCTTTCCTTGGGCCCCTGCTCTTCCTTTGTTCTTTGGACCACCAAATTTCTTCTTTCTAGAATGAGCGGTGTAGGCAGCGTTTCCTTCATTTTCATACTCCATTCTTGTCTCTTCTTGAACGCATCTCGATAGTACTTCGTCAAAGTCAGGTATCACATTATTATTGAGAATGGTAGTGTTGAACACATGCCATTCAGATGAGAGCCCTCCAAATGCGGTGAGTACCATCTCTCGATCAACTATTGTCTCCCCAATAGCCAGCAAATTGCTCCTGATCTCGGTCAGCTTCAGAAAATATGATTGAATAGACTTATCTCTGCCTTTCTTCAGATTCTTCAATTGATTCTTGAAGAATAGGACTTGATTCACATTGTTGGCCTTGAACATGTGGACCAACTTATCATACATCTCTTTGGATGTGCCAAGCTCAGAGATGTAGGCAACCAGACTCTTGTGAATTGAGTTCCTAATCATCAGCGTTGCTTTAATCTCCCCCTTCTTATACTTTGTTTTGGCGGTAGCAGTTGCAGTGGATGGAGGCTCTTGGATTTTACCCTGCACATAGTCCATGACATCTTGGTCTCCCAACATAAGATCCAATGTCATCTTCCAAGCATGGAAGTCATCCTTCCCAATCAATTTGTCATCAGCCTTAAAGCCATTGTAGTTTGAGGAACCCATCCTCTTCTTCGATGATTGCTACAAACTAGGGCTTTGTCTTCACCTCAACTCTGATACCATGTAAATTTATGTAGATGTTCTATGCTTGATGCAACTTTACTTTCTTTTCAATATCAGACAGCAATCACATAAACAATAAAGTAAAATGCTGATAGAACATACAAGTAGATCGACAGAAGACACGCCAAAAATATATAATTGTGTTGGTGCATTACAGCGGTCAACAGGATGCTTCAACCAACAAAGTCTCAATATGGTCAGCCAACCAGTAATGTCACACAACCCTCTAGGACAGCCAAACAGTCAACTCAAAATGCAACCCAAAAGTCAACACTGTCAGTCAACGGTCAATGCAAACAGCAGTAGCAGCTAGGTCAACGGTGAAAAGTCAAAGTCAACTTTTTGCCTCGAAAATAGTGCCAGAAAATGCGGATTAGGGAAATCAAGATTTTGGGAGAGTTTCGAGTCGATTTGACCTTGCGTTGACCAAAGTCAATGCTAATCAAAGTTTGCAGCAAAACCCTAGACCGAAAAACAGAAGAGTGTTGCTGCCAGATTTCCCACGTGTGGAGAGAGAAGAGACACCAAGTGATCGAACTAATCAGATGAGGAGAGAGAATGTGTGAAGATGAGATGAGTGAAATGTCCTCCAACATTGACCTTATTTATATCCATCATTGAGGGTGTGTGACACATCTGCTGGGGCACAAAACCTTAAGGCCGACCTGCACATATTTTGAATAGATTAAAAATAAATTCAAAATAAATGTTCTGCTCATCGGATCAAGATGATTTTTAGATCGATCTTGCACCTCTCCGAAAGAGGAACCCAATAAAAATATTGGTATCTTCATCTGAGCATCACAACATGGAGTTTGGACCTAGTTGTCCAATATTAACACTTTTGAATCATGTAAAAAGGTTTAGTATTGAGTCAAATATGATTTATGTATCCTCCACATCAAGTCGCCGTATAAGAGATCAAGTCGGCCTAAGGACCCTAACTTGAGTCTCGACTATGAAAATTTATGAGTCTACACCAGAAATCCTATAGCAGTAAATCTTATTTTCATTACCTACTTGCCTTATTTAAATTACAAGTTATTTTTTTGAATATTCAGTAAAAATACTAATGCAAAAACACTGCAGCCTACACAATTATACAGATCAAGTATTGAAAAATAAGAGGAATAACCAGATAAAGGACACACAAATTTTTCGGACAAATGTCCCCGGAAAAACCCAATGTGAGAAAACCGGTGTAGCAGTTCTAAGGGTTTATATTATTATGCAGATTTCTGAATACAATCTAGGGTGCCAAATCCGGCTCACCCAACAGAGAAAATTCCTCAACAGAAGTACCTCTATCCGGAGACAGATATTTTGGCAGATCCAGCGGCAAAATGAAGAAACCCCATAAGTGACTGCACAATCCCTAGTGTTGTGCAGCAGTGGCTGCAGCTAGCTCTGCGGTGTGGCTATGTCACCCTCTCCGTGAGCCTTCCCGACTCAGAAATCGATCGATTGGATGGTTGCCTGATCTGCCCATATAAACCCTAGCGCAACTACTCAAGTGACTATGTCATCCTCTTTGGCTCTACGTCACTCCTCTAAGCTCACCATGTTGGCTCTACGTCACCCTCTCTGAGCTATGTTGTCCCTCTTGGTGTTGATCTGCCTCTCTACAATTGTATTCTCGGCCTTTGATGAAAATCTCGTTGTCGAATTGCCCCTCACTGCACTGAATTACTCAGATCTGATCTTCATCCAAGTACTGCTCCGTCAGAAGAATTCAATTTCTAAATTCAGTGTCTGTGTGTGTTCTCCAACTGACCCCAAGTTTTCCTTTAATACTTTTCCTATTGATGAATCAACAGTTGTGATCTAATCTCTAATCAAGGACTAAGATTAGAAAAGACTTGATCTTCGTCACTTAGAACATTCTCATCCACATGTTAAATTAATTCACTTTAATTATTTAATTTCCCTAAGTTTAGACTTAGGGTCTCCATTAAAATAATTAATTATTTGAATAACTTAAGCTCCGAGTGGAATTTCTCCAAACGATTTCTAGACCTTGGAGATCTCATGAGTCTTAGCCCCTCCATAAAGTTTTGGAGCTAGAGCACATCTAATGCTACCCAAAAATCAACACTCCCTCTTAGCGAGGAATGTGCTCTAATAATACTTCTTTACCAAAATCATCACCCTGATCCATGGCATCGGTCCTCTGCACTGCTGATGCTCGGCCTGTTGCCCTTCATCCACTGCGCTGCTGCCTTCTGTATTGTTGCCCATGACACTGCCACTTGTCACTGCCTCATCTGTACTACAACTCCCTCTCAAATGATGCATCATGCTACCCATAGCACTGCCACTACTAACTATTGCACTGCAACTCAGTTGCTGAGACTCGAGAGTTAAACAACTGAAAATCCACCCAAAAACTTGACATACAAGTCAGTCTGGATGCATATCGATGGTGAAGCTCCCTCTGCTGCTAATTCTGCACTAACCTCTGATGCTCTGCGTTGTTGCAACTCTGCACTGCGTAAGCACTGCTCTGGACTACGTTGTTGAAGTCCATCAACTACTACGTTGTTGTTGCTACCTCTACTCTGCATTGCTTCAATCTTCAACGTACTAGCACTACTCCATACTCCTCACACCAACTGACTCCAGTAATCCTGCTACTGTCATTAAGGGCCCCCATAGCTCGTATGTGATCCAAGAGTTTGGGCACCTCCAGGATCCTGGGCCCCACTACAGTTCGAAGGAACTACATATATATGTCGCCCCGCCTCTTCTCTCGAGGCACATGAGCACTCATGGCAACATCGTCATCATCCCCATCATCGTCCTTTGTTGCAACAGCCTTCAAATCAGAATCTTCTTTGCCCTTCTTCTTCTGAGGGCATTGTGTGGTGAAATGTCCCAATTCACCACACCTAAAGCATCTGACCTTCGAGAGGTCCTTCTTCTTCCTCCTCTGTTGGCCCATGTTGTCTCGTAGATGCGAGAGACACATCTTCCTCTTCCTCCTCGATCTTGATCCCCGCACTATTGCTTCCCGCCTTGGTCAACATTCTGATCTCTTCTTGTCGAAGAGGTGACCACATATCCTCCCAGTTTGGAAGAACTGCTCTGCCCAAAATACCTTGGACAAAGGTTTCCCAGTCTTCCGTGACTGCATTTAGGGCAGTCCTAACCATAAGTCCATCATCTGTTGTAGCCCCTACGAAAGCTAGTTGATCTTATATCTCTCGCAATCTGATAAGGAAGGGGTCAATTTCATCTCTCTCCTGCATCTGAAATAGTCTTGGCTGATTCTCAAGCAACATCCTCCGCTAGATGGAGGTTCCCTGGTACATTGAGGTCAAGGAAGTCCACATTTCCCTTGTCGTGTTATTCTTGGCAATATGTGGGATCACATGATCCTTGACTCCGTCCATGATCAAGTGTTTTTCCTTCGCTTGAGCCTCCTCGTACTTCTTGAGTGGATCAACATCAACAGGAACATCAAATGCATGCAAGACATGATCCTTGATGCGATGATCATCCAACACTGACAGGATCCTGGCCTTCCCGATGACAAAGTTGGAAGCTCCATCCAACCTATCTTGATCCCTCAATCCATGTGTAGCCATCTCTGCTCGAAAAAAAAATGTCAAACTGGTTTTCTTCTCCCTCTTTTGTTGCAGCCCCAGCAAAACTCGAATCTGGGTTTCTTTGGTGCTAGAAACCCTCTAAGGAACAAGCTCCCCCTGAGACTCGATTTCCTTCACAGAAATCCTTCTGCCAACCGATGTCGAATCAGTCCTCTCCGATCACTCTTTGTTGTTGATTAGCACTGGATCTAGACTTCTTGGCAATAAGTCTTTTGAGGAATTGCTTCCCCTACTTTTCCACAGCCCCACTAGATACTGTTATGCACCAACAGAAACAATGCCCTGCCAGCAACTCCTGAAGAAAAACAAACTGCTCTTCTAGCCACGGAAATCGGAAAGACATAGGCTTAAAACCTCTGTGTTGACCCAGCAAACACTGCACTGCCTCTGCACAGCTACAGCGCCACCCTATTTGGTTGATGCAGGCTCTGTGTGAGCCCCGCTGGTGACTACATCACCCTTCCTTGCCTCTTCTGGATCTGCATTGTCACTCGAGACAATTGCTTTCCTACAGCAAAATTTTCCCTCCATCTCTTCGTTTATGGCTTCAGCTCTACTTGATCTACAACTCTGATACCATGTGAAAAATTTTGAATCTACACCAGAAATCCTACTATATTAACTCTCATTTGCACTACCTACTTGCCTTATTTAAATTACAAGTTATTTTTCTAAATATTCAATAAAAATACTAATGCAAGCACACTACAACCTACACAATTATACAGATCAAGTACTGAAAAATAAGAGGAACAACCAAACAAAGGACACACAAATTTTTTGAACAAATGTCCCCAGAAAAACCCAATGTGGGAAAACTGGTGCAGCAGTTCTGAGGGTTTATATTATTATATAGATTTCTGAATACAATCTAGGGTGCCAAATCCAGCTCACCCAACAAAGAAAATCCTCGGTAGAAGTACCTCTATCTAGAGACAGATATTTTGGCGGATCCAGCAGCAAAATGAAGAAACCCCACAAGTGACTGAGCAGCCCCTAGTGTTGCACAGCAGTGGCTGCAGCTAGCTTTGCGCCGAGACTGCGTTGCCTCTCCTAGTCGCTACGTCACCCTCTCCGTGAGCCTTCCCGACTCAGAAATCGATCTGCGGGATGTCTGCCCGATCTGCCCCACAGAAACCCCAGCGCAGCTGCTCAAGTGACTGCATCACCCTCTCTGGCTCTACATCACTCCTGCGTGAGCCCTGCTGGCTCTACATCACCCTCTATGAGCTACGTTGTCCCTCCTGGTGTTGATATGCCTCTCTGCAATTGTATTCTCGGCCTTGGATGAAAATCCCGCTGGCGAACTTCCCCTCACTGCACTGAATTACGCAGATCTGATCTTCGTCCGAGCATTGCTCCGTCGGAAGAATTCAATCTCTAAATTCAGTCTCTGTGTGTGTTCTCCAACTGACCCCAAGCCTTCCTTTAATACTTTTCCCGTTGATGAATCAACGATCGTCATCTAATCTCTAATCAACAGTAAGATTAGAAAAGACTTGGTCTTTTTCACTTAGAACATTCTCACCCACATGTTAAATTAATTCACTTTAATTATTTAATTATTATTTGAATAACTTAAGCTCCGTGTGGAATTTCTCCAAACGATTTCTGGGTCTTGGAGATCTCATGTGTCCTAGCCCCTCCACAAAGTTTTGGATGTCGAGCACATCCGATGCTACCCAAAAATCAACATCGACCTCACATGGAGCCTATAAATACAAGTGAATCGAATTTATTTGCAGCACTCTCTCCCACAAGAAGTTCGATATCTCTTGTAGTTGGGAGAAGTAAGAGGTCGAAAGAAGTGTGAGTTTGGGGAAGTCTAAGGAGAAGAAGAAAAACGAAATTTCGGTGCCTGTCTCTCTCTGTTTCGTGCTGTGGATTGGGAGATCGAAGTCTTCCAAGTTTTATTGTTGTCAGAAGCTGCATATTGTTGGAAGTTACTGCCTAGTCGAAGTTGCTGGAAAGGGGTCGAAATTCTGAAGGCTGACTTGGTGTGGAGGGAAGGTCTGGTCTTTGTCTAGGGTAAAGAGTCTCAAGGAATACTATTGAAAGGAAGAATTTATTGATTGGGTTTTCCCGTCGAGGGGGATTTTTCCTTGGCATAGGCCCTACATATGGTGTCTATTGTTTTATGTGTTGTTGCTTTGGTAATTACTTAATGAACTAAAAGAAAGAAGATACAAAGAATTGTAATAACAAGAAACATCACAAGTAATTATCAAGAATAAAAAAATCTTTCTGCCTTTCTAATTTTCTAACATGGTATCAGAGTTTTGGTGAAGAAGGAAGAAAAATGCAATCTTTAGCACTTAATCAAGGAATCATTCAAAGGGTCATCTAAGGGAAGGAATCTACTACACTCTTGGAAAATGACTAACACGATCAAGGGAGAAAAAAAGCTTGAAGGAGCCGCAAACTACAGGTCCTGGAAGAAGAGAAATGACCTCATCCTTGAAAAGAATAAGGTACTGGACATGGTCAAAGGAAAAGTAAAGAAGCCTACAAAGGATTCTAGTGATGATGACAAAGTGAAACTCATGGAACTAGAATTGGTGGCCATGACTTTAATGGTAGAAGGAATAAAGGACAACCTTGTCCCATTCATAACCAACATCGACCATGCTCAGGAAATGTATAAAGAACATTGGTCAAGTAGCATGTTTGAAGAATGAGCTAAGGACTACAAAGATGACTAAAGAAGACACAGTGGGAAGATAGCAAGAATTAGAGATGATCTTTTCGCCATTGATGAAATTATTCCAAACAAAGAGCTCGTGATCACTGCCCTATTAGGATTGCCACCTACTTGGGGTGCATTTGCTGCATGACTTAACAGTTGGAAGGTAGCTCCCACCTTTGAAGAACTATGGACTGTCTGCAGTCAGGAAGAATTAAGAATCTCTTTAACTGCCAATTCTAAAGGAGTATCAAATACCCGCATTGCTCAACGTAAAGGAAAGAAATCAAAAGGACAAAGGACGAAAGTTGACATTTCTAAGGTAGAATGTTATCAATGCCATAAGATGGGTCGCTATAGGACTGATTGTCTCGACAATCCGAAAAACAAGAAGAGAGAAAGAGATCAAGCCAACATTGTTGAAGAAGAACACCCAAAGAAAGTCAAGTCCGAAGAATCTGACATTAGGGACTTACACTACTAAGCCCTTTTCTTGTAGCCTTGGATATCTTATTTGATATTTTTGATGTTTTAGAATTTAAAGGTTTTTAACACATTTTTGGAAAAGACATTTATTGTTTTATAAGTTTTTTAGTATCCCTCAAAGCTTTGGAGGGAGCCCTCAACAACTCCCAAAGATAAGTATCTTATTTCTTTTCAATTCTGGCTTCATATACTTATTTAAGTTTTTATTATATTAAATACTAATCAGCTTTCTACCTCTATTTTATTGTCTAGAAAATAACCTGTTGAATACTCAAGGATTATGAAAGAAGGCCTCACAAGAAAAAAGGTTAGTTAAGAAACAAAGGTATGTCTTAGATCATAAGTTTTGTTCTCTTCATAATCACCCTCTTTGGTAAGCCATTCTACAATACTAACAATTGTTGTGCCTAGCTCTCTTGAATCATAAAGATTCTTGTTTGGGGTGATTCATCATCTGATAAATCTACCCTCCTCATATATTTGATTGATTGTATAAAAGAACCCTAGAAAGGTTCTCTGAAAAACCCTAACCTAAGGGTATGCTAATAATCTGTAAAACCCTAAGTAGGTATGCTAATAATCTATAAAACCCTAAACCTACTTAGGATTATTGATGGAGTCTAAAGAAATTGCCATTATGTTTTCATATATTGATGATGTTGATTGAAATCCCGAACCTTTAAAGTTTTGGTATAGTAGGGTTTGTTTTCCTATGTTATGAAACCTAGATCTCTAGGGTTTGGTTGGGTTCATGAGCAAAACCCTTGTTATGTATTTAAAGTAAGTTCCTAGGAATGAAACCCTAGGTATGTGTCCATTGATTATACTCCTAGCTTGGTCTAGGTCGGTAGATGTCTAACTGCCAGACATATGACACGATGATAATCTCCTAGATATATGTGTTGACCAAATTTCTAAAGGTCATAAGTCTTAGGATTTAATATAAACCCTTGTCTGAGTTTCTAGGATAATGATGTTTGGAAATCTAGGGTTTTATAGCTAGACCCTAGTAACAATTAAAAATTCTCTAGTATGTATAACAATCTGAGATATATTTATATAATGATTGTTCAGGTTGTGAAAATGAAATTCTAGGGTTTTGGAATTGAACCTTAGAAGTGAAAATCTCTGATGAATAATGACAATATGCATTAGAGAACTTTTGAGGTCTAAAATGGGCCTCCTAAGAAAAATGTACAACCAAAATAAAATTTATAAGAACCAATAGGATTCAAGAGGACGACGTCAACCATGGGGGGTGATTCACCATTTTTTGGGTAAAAAGGTAAAAAGATTTAAAAAAATAAAATAATAAAACTACTTCTTCAACTTGTATTTTCAAGTTATCTCCCTAAGGTTTTACTCAAATTTCAAGCGGGAGTACTCGTTGAATGCAAAATTTAATTCCTCATCCAAAGAGTACCTATGTTGCATACTTTTGATAGACCTTAATACACGAAAAATGAGAAATACATGAAAAAACGTGATTGCATGACGTCAACCATGGGGGATGATTCACCATTTTTGGGGTAAGAAAGTAAAAAGATTAAAAAATAATAAAATAATAAAACTATTTTTTCAACTTCTATTTTCAAGTTATCTCCCTAAGGTTTTACTCAAATTTCGAGCGGGAGTACTCGTTGGATGCAAAATTTGATTCTTCATCCAAAGAGTACTCATGTTGCATACTTTCAATGGACCCTACTACACGAAAAATGAGAAATACACGAAAAAACGTGATTGCAATAACGTTTTTCATGTATTTCGCATTTTTCGTGCAACAGGGTCCATCGTATGTATGCAACATGGGTACTCCGTGGATGAAGAATCAAATTTTGCATCCAACATGTGTTCCCACTCGAAATTTGAGTAAGCCCGTAGGGAGATAAGTTGAAAATACGAGTTGAAAAAACAGTTTTTCTTTCTCTCCCTCTAAAATTTGATGATGTAATCTAATATTATTTTATTATTTCCACTATTATTTTATAATTTCCTTAGGAGGCCCATTTTAGACCTCAAAATTCCCCTAATGATGATTTGAGATTTGGTTGGATTTGATGGTTGATTGAAAATCTAGGGTTTTCAACTAACCCTAGTGGAAGTTGGTCATGTTAATTACTAAGTTGTGATTGACTTTGATTGATTCTCTTATGAAATCTAGGATTTGTATAAATCTCTAGGAGAAAGTCTAACATATTAATTCTGAAAAGTTGTTAGACATCATGTAGATCTATACTGTTTCTAGGGTTTGCTATATGTTGTAGTAGGGTGTGTTATACCTTTGAAAGAATCATTGAAACCCCAGATAGAATGAAAGTTGTTATATCTCTTGTTTGTAATTAAGCTTGGGTATCTAATATGTATAAAGTTGAAA
Source organism: Pinus albicaulis (assembly GCA_034641835.2). Lineage (NCBI taxonomy): Eukaryota > Viridiplantae > Streptophyta > Pinopsida > Pinales > Pinaceae > Pinus > Pinus albicaulis. Next base: position 1,664,316,448 of record CM076584.1, read on the forward strand.
TGCTTCCGTGATTCTAATATGGCTAACTTCATGCTATTATAGATTTGGGTGTACTTGTTATCTAAGTTGTGCAGGTACACAATCTTCAATATGGTGAAGATGCTTGTTGATGTGATAAGCATGATGAGGATGATGATAACTCTGATGAAATGGTTAGAAGACACAAAAAATTCTCCAATGACGAAAAGAATAAGCTGATCTCCCTAAATTAAGAGGGAGTCTGGATAGAAGAAATCTCCTTGAGTTAAGGAGCCTAGATAAAGGAAATATCCCTGGTTGAGAGGGAGAGCATAGTTTTGATTGGAGAATGAATTTTGAAGAATATGTTGTTGCATGAGAAGTAGGAAAGCAAAGTGTATGATTGAAGAATCTTCTGTCAAAGATTTGGTTGATAGTCGTACTATGAAAAGTTGAGAAGCAACATCAAGTTGTCTGGAAGACCCTGGAGGTTTGTATTTGATTATGTAAATATGAAAGTATATTATTGATTGGGGTTGTGTTTGTACAGGTGAATCTCTCGAAGGTTTTGATAGCATGTTCGTTACCAATACAGTTTGATTGGAGAGAGATCGGTCATCCTTGATCTATTGGATCAAGGAGTGTTGAGGCTTTGTGAATGAAACATTGCCTGGGAGGAGATATGGTCGGCACTTTGTGTTGATATCTAGGTCCCGAAGTTGGAAGGGTGGTGTTGGCCATTGAGCTTTGACACGAACTTGGATTTCTAGGTCGGTGGTTAGCAAGTAAGCCTGATGGTACCTAGAGAGGCTACAAGCTTGAGTCCATCTAAGTCTCACCTGGATAGATTTCCCTAGTCAGGAATCTAGTTCGTGGCATTGCAATGCCTAAATTGATGAGAGACCAATGGATAGATTTCCCTGGTCAGGAATCTAGTCCATGGCATTGCGGTGGCTAAAGTTCTTCATTGCTCATATAGTATGAGATCTTCCATTGTACTTGTATATGATGAATACCTCCCTAGTTAAGAGGGAGTGTTGGAAAATGTAACTAGGTTCGGTCTTCATTTAATGTATTTGAGTCATCTTATAATGTACTTGTCAAAAGAATAAAGAAAAGAATTATTATTATTATTATTGTGACTTATTAAAGCATGGGTTTCATGCTTGGGTCACCTTGTTTTAGGTCAAGGTCCCCATTGAGGACTTCTAGGATTTATTTTGAGTCAAAAGAGGCATTGTACTTTTAAAGAGACCCTTCTTAGGCTTTTGAATCATGTAAAAAGGTTTAGTATTGAGTCAAATATGATTTATGTATCCTCCACATCAAGTCAGCCTAGAAGAGATCAAGTCGACCTAAGGACCCTAACTCGACCTCACATGGAGCCTATAAATACAAGCAAATTGAATTCATTTGGATCACTCTCTCTCACAAGAAGATCGATATCTCTTGTAGCTGGGAGAAGTATTAAGTCTGTTGTCGAGAAGCCGAAAGAAGTGCGAGTTTGGGGAAGTCTAAGGAGAAGAAGAAAATCGAAATTTTGGTGCCTCTCTCTCTGTTTCGTGCTCTGGAATGGGAGATCGAAGTCTTCCAAGTTTTACTGTGGGCGGAAGCTGCATGTTGCCGGAAGTTGTTGCCTAGTCAAAGTTGTTGAAAAGGGATCGAAATTCTGCAAGCTGGCTTGGTGTGGAGGGAAGGTTTGGCCTTTGTCTAGGGTGAAGAGTCTCAAGGAATACTATTGAAAGGAAGAATTTCTTGACTGGGTTTTCCCCTCGAGGGGGGTTTTGCCTTGGCATAGTGCCTACATCTAGTGTTTATTGTTTTACATCTAGTGTTTATTGTTTTATGTGCTACTACTTTGTTAATTGCTTGATGAACTAAAAGGAAGAAGATATAAATAATCGTAATAACAAGAAACATCACAAGTAATTATCAAGAATAAGAAAATCTTTCTGCCTTTCTGATTTTCTAACAGTTTTTGGAGCTACTTGAAGGGGCCTTTTTTTTTATTTTGTGGGGGTTGCTACAAAGCTGATTTGGGAGGATTTGGGCGTTGATTTTCTTCATAAAATTTACAGGGTAAGCCAAGGTATTTTTTGCCATCCATTATTGTTCTATTCTTCTCCAAAAATGTGTTCTATGTTTCCCTAAAAATTTAAAAACCCTAGTGTTTTTATGCAGATTTGTAGGGGTTGCTACAAAGCTGATTTGGGAGGATTTTGGAGTTCATTTTCTTCATATTAGCCTTCAAGGATTGCGGCCCACCAGAGGAAGAGGGATTTCATACAAAGCAGCCCCAACATATCTCCTTGACTGACCTGAACCATGTGGTTGCCTTCCTATAGCGTCTCAGCCCTGCAAGAGACTAATACATAAACCCAAAACAGATCTATACTTTACATCTTTTCTCCTTTTATACTTGATTGCCTCAGGGATGCATAAAACTAACCCAAAACATGCTCTTCGTCCTTCTGCCTAATCTCCTAGGGCAGCGTCCAATTTCAGAGAGAAGAATATGAGTTGTGTGTAATGAGGATGGGGGAATGTCCTTATATACAATTTGACATGATGATTTGTCCTAGATATTTGGAGGCAAATCCAAAATTCAATTTTTCAATTTTTCCCGCCTAAATAAAATCATGACTTATAGCATTTCCTTTTGAATAAACAAATATTTTCCTTGAGCAAATTTGACTATCTTTAGCTCGATTTTGGTCCTCTCGAAAAGAGGAATTCAATGGGATTATCATCTCCATCAACTGAGAAAACCAAAGTGGAAATAGGCCCTAGTTGCCAATTTTAACAATTCTTTATCATCAAACAGCTACCAAACAATAAAATCAATGAGACAATAGGACACAAGATGTAGGTGATCAGCTAGGGCCAAAACCTCTCCAACAGACAGGAAAACCCACAAGAACTTTTCTCTTCTTATAGAACTTCAATTGACAAATTCCAAGACTTATGACCCTTAACAAGACCCTCCAAGACCAAGTCAAACCTTGCTTCCAGCAACTTTTGCAATTTCTACTTACCCAGAAGATTCTTCTAGAACTTCGACCTGCCCACAAAATTCTTCTACAACTTCAACCTGCCCAGCAAATTCTTCCTCCCAACAAATTCTTTTGTCCAGCAAATTCTTTTGCCTAGCACATTCTTCTGCCCAACAAATGTACAAACCCTAACACGACAGAGAGAGAGAAAGAGAGGCCCAAAAACTTCAATCTAGTTCTTCTCCTTCTTTATCATCATTTTCCAACTTCTATCTTGAGAAGATCAAACTTGCTTGAGTGAGTGTCCAAATGAGGTTGAGTTCATTCTTATTTATAAGCTTGTGAGGGGTACGAATTGCTATCTTTAAGCCAACTTGTCCCTTCATGTAGGCCGACTTGATCTTTGCATCGTGATGAGGCCTTGGAGGGCCTTTTGACTCAAATAAATTTTCTTTACAATATGTAACATGCCCAAATGGGTCTTCAATACATGACAATGACTCAATTGAGTTTATGACAAATCTAGAAGCACTCAATGGGTGCTTGACCTAAAAATGGATTTCCCTTGAGCATGAAACCCATGGCTCAAGAATAACAATAATAATTTTATTTTTTCTCTTTTCATTAAATACATAAAATCATGATTACATATGTCATTATGAAGAACAAACCTAGTTATATATTTCAACACATCTTGTGTTCTTTGTTGCATTTGTGATCTTCATTGTTTGGCATTTGTCTTGATGATAAGAATATAATGATTGCAAAGAAGAATTAATAAAAAATATCACAAGAAAGTGTCAAAGAAAGAGAAATCAAATTAATGTAACTCTAACTATGCTGCCCTAAGAATTTCTCAACATTCTAGGTGGTCGAATGGTTGTCTCTATTAGCTGGGCCGACTTGATATTTTGGAACCAAAATTTCAATTTTAGAAATTCAAAATTCCCTCTCTTTTGAGGGCAACATGAAGAACATGCCTTACATATATTTGAAGGGCTAAAACACTTAATTATGAAGACCAGCCATAGCTACAAAATTCAACACACTTAACAATAATATGACCTCCATTATAATATGAACATTGACTTAATATCATTTGAATGTCAATATTCCAATGCCATAAAGGATGCTATAGAAGGTTTCAAGACAGAAATGTCATTGTTGCTTAAATATATAGGGAGGGGTTGTCTATATAAACACAACCTTGGCCATCCATGTGTATGCTTTGATGTATCCCCTTATGTACTTTTTTGTGCAGTAATGTCATATAAGATGCATATTCCACAAAAAGAAATATCAAGTAAGATTTCAGCTTGATAACTTAACGTTATAAGATTTGTTAATTAGTGTTTTTGACATTATTTTCCAAATTATTTTAAATTGTTTGTGCAAAAAATCACATAATAGTCTTTTAGAACTGGCCGAACCAAAACACAACTGATTGGTTTAAACTAGTTTTGGGGGATTTTGGTTGGAGTCAGTCATTCCAACCAATTGTGTCCTAAACAGTTAAAAACTAGCCAGTTTGACCAGTTTTTTGCAGATGTAGCACCACCTGCCAAAAAAATAAATAAATAAATTAGAAAACAAAAAACCCTACAACAACCATAAAACCTAATTTTCATCTATTTAACGATGCCACCCTATGTCTATCTTGAAGGACTTACCCTGATGGAATTGCAACCACTTTCACTACCACAGGATATGAGCATTGGTATTGAATATTCAAGGGAGAATAAGTCAAGATGTCAAGCATACCTACCCAAAGAATGTAGAGGATCTAGCTTCAAATAATTATGTACTTTGGATTTATTGTAGATTGTAACATGATTGTTATTGGACTCTCGAAATCATTTAGGGCCTCAATGTTTATGTATTTCGGTTCAGATATGTATTGCAATCGATATTATTTACTACATGCACATGCTATATACATGAGAAAACTTTACATATTTGGTGTCCAATGGTGTGGATTTATATTGATATACATAAATATATAATTTTTAACAATATTTGCATATTATATTTTTGGGTCAGCAAATTTTTTCCTAGTTCTGGTTTGCCTTGTGATTTTGGGGTCAACCAATTTGGTTCGAATTCCAGTTCTGATAATTATGATGTTGAGAGAAAGCATATGAACCCAATATGTTGTTGAGAAATCAATGCTAGTAGAATTAGGGTTTTGATTCCTCTTTCTTCATAATTACTTGCGAATTATGTTGGCTTCCTTTACTTCTTTGTTATATTATCTTTCATCAAACAATTACCAAATTATGTGTGTATGAAGATCACAAAACAAGAGACACAAGATGTAGTCACTCTATCAGGGAAAAACCCCTATCTAGGGGAAAACCCAGTCAAATCTCTTCCTTCAATAGTTTTTCTTGAGATAATCCAAGACTCTTCGACCTAGACACAAACTTCTTCCAACCACCACGTCAGCCCTTCCTTCTAGCAGCTTCGATATAGACTCTCGGCCTTGCAACAGCAAAACTTTGATCTATGCAACAGCAGCATTTCGACCCCAGCAACTTCAACCTCCTGCAACTGCAGAATTTCAATCCTGTCATTCCAACACTTTGATTTTGCAACTGCCCAGTAAATTTGTAGGAGAGAGAGAGAGAGATAAAATAGCCCAAGAACTTCGATCCTGCAATTCTCCTTCTCCTTCCTGCACTTCGCACTTTTTCCTGCACTGTTTCTTGTATTTCAAACTTGTTGAGTTGGTGAGAAAATAGATCGAACTACACTTGTATATATATGCTTCTTGTGGGTCAAATTGCTCCTTTGTAGGCCGACTTCATCAAGCAAGGGCTGACTTGGTGTGGAGGTGACAAAATTCATATTTGACTCAAAAATAATTATTTTTACATAAGATATCTAAAAAGAATTGAGCAAATGGGCGTAGGTAGATGCCCTAATGTTATCTTCAAGGAAGGCATGAGTGAAAGAAAGAAAACATGGATGAGACAAAACTACACATGGATGCAAAAATGGAATATCTACCTCAATGCTTGTCCCACAAATAGTAAGGACCTAAAGAATTTTGTTATGGAGAAGTTTCGTAAACAGGTATGGGGAAAAGAGTTGGGTAGAAAGAAGAAGTACTACATTGAAGAATTTAACCCTGCGTATGAGCTCCAACAAAAAGAGTACATTGGAACTAACATTCTGTGGAGGGAAAAGGTTCTTATTGCTCAATTAAGAACCAACTCGCATCAACTTCGGTGTGAAACAGGACTGTGGAAAAGGCCTAAAGAAGCTTGGGAAGAAAGGGTGTATACATTTTGCACGTCTGGGGCAGTGGAATTGGAAAAACATTTCAATGTGGAATGTGATGCGTCCAAAGATATCAGAGAAAGTTATGGGAATATGTTGGCATCGGTTTCTTGGCATTGTCTTTTCAGTGATGGAATTGTTGGAAGGTTGGGCCAACTCATCATCAATTTGAATAAGAAAAGGACTGAAATGCAAAAGGCGAAAAACAGGGAACTCATAGTCCCATAGACTATTTTTAGTCTCGTGGACTTTAAAATCTCATTTCATTTCATGATTCAAAAGCCCAAGAAGGGTCTCATAAAATGTACAATGACTCTAATGACTCAATATAAATCCTAGAAGTCCTCAATGGGGACTTTGACTTATATAATGATGACCCAAGCATGAAACCCATGTTTAACAAGTCATTGTAATAATAATAAAAAAATTCTTTTTCATTCTTTTGATAAATATATTTCATAATGACTCAAATACAAATATGAAGACCGAACTTAGTTACATTCTTCAACGCTCCCTCTTAACTAGGGAGGTATTCATAATGACATATACAAGTACAAGGAAGATCTCAAAACATATGAACCATGAAGAGTTTAGGCACCGCAATGCCATGGACTAGATTTCTGACAAGGGCAATCTATCCCGGTGGGACTAAGATGAACTAAAGCTTCCAGCCTCTCTAGGTACCATCAGGCTTACTTGCTAACCATCAACCCAAGAATCCAAGTGTGTATCCAAGGTCATAGCTCCATGACCAATGCCACCCTCCCTACTTCAAGATCCAGACATCAACACATAGTGTCGGCCAGATGTCCTCCCAGGCAATGTGTATCACACATAAAGCCTCAACAAATCTCTTCCAAATTGTTATCGTCATCAATAAGATTAGCAATATCAACTAAACCAAGCATGCTTCTAAGATATTCAAACTTCTTATTAGGAAGAGACTTTGTTAACATATCAACTACCTGATCATTGACCGGGACATACTATAGCTTCATGATCCCTTCTTGCACCAAGCTCCTAATGTAGTGGAACTTATTGTTGATATGCTTCGTCCTAGCATGAAACACAAGATCTTCAGACATCTTGATGCAACTTTGATTGTCACAGTTTATCACAGTAGGACTTAGAGACTTCTCAAACAAATTTGTCAGAGGTTTCATCAACCATACAGCATCCTTTCCTACTTCACATGCAGCTACATACTCTGCTTCACCACTACTCAAAGCAACTGGATCTTGCTTTCTACTCATCCTTGAGATCATAGCAGACCCCAAACTACAGCATCCACCTGTAGTGCTTCTTCCATCAATCTCACTGCCACCCTAATCAGAATCTGTGAAACCTGTCAACTTGACTTTATTGCTTTCGTACTTTAGGCAGAGATGTATAATGCCACGAAGATATCTCAATATATGCTTAGCAGATATCCAATGATCATGAAGAGGCTCCAACTAAAATTGACTAAGTATGTTCACAGCAAAACATATATTTGGCCCAATGTTTACTAGATACATCAGAGAACCCACCAACTGACGATAGGAGGTAGGATCTGCGAGCTTCTCAACTTCTTGAGATTGGTGATCATGGGAGTAGTCATGGGCTTGGAATCCATCATCCAAAATTTTTGCAACAACTTGAATATAAACTTTCTTTGCCCTAGATATACCTCCCCGGGTTTCTGCCATACTTCCAGACCTAGGTAATAATGCATCAGTCCCAGATCCTTCATCTCAAATTCGGCTGCCAACATCTTCTTACATTCTTGAATCCTTCGCTCCACACCTATGATGAATAGATCATCCACATATAGTAGAATAATGACTGGCTCATTATCCGCAACCTTGATGTAGAGATTTGGATCAGCAGAACTTTTCACGAACCCAATTCTTAGAAGGTATGCATCCATTGTCGCATACCATGCCCTAGGAGCTTGCTTCAAACCATATAGGGACTTCTTGAGTCTATATGCATGACTATCTTTGCTATTTACTTCAAAGCCTTCAAGTTGTTCAATGTATACTTCTTCATCGATAGTCCCATTCAGAAATGTTGTTTTCACATCCATTTGATGGATATCCCATCCCATTGTAGTATACCTTGAAACCAAGGATCTAATAGTAGTAGACCTTGTGGTAGGTGCAAAGGTTTCTTCATAATCTACGCCTTCCTTTTGAGAGAAACCTCTTGCAACGAATATAGCTTTGTACTTGTCTATGCTTCCATCAACAGTGTGCTTGATCTTGTAGATCCATTTGGCATTTAGAGGTGACAAACAATTTATCACTAGGTCTAGGAACGATTTACCAAACCCCATTCTTCATGATGGATTGATATTCTTCCTGCAGTGCCTTCTTCCATATTTCTTGATGAGTAGCTTCTTCAAATGTTGTTGGTTCAGCTTCTATTAGTTTTGTCATGTATGCAGCATATCCAGAATATATTTTTGGCCTTTTGCTTTCTCTAAAGGTTCCTATCGCAGCTCCATGTCCTTCAACATCTTCGAGAGTAGCTTTTAAGCAATTTGGCCTCTTCCTTGTGTTCGGTGTGATCACAAGTTGAATAGGCTCACTTGGATCTTCTTCTTCTTCTTGAATTGTATCAGGATTGACATGGTGTTCTTCTTCTTCGAATGTTGGTATGTCTTCGTCATCGGAATCAATAAGGAATATCTTTGGATATTTTGTAGGCATGATTCTCATGAAATATAACGTCCCTGCTTACTTCAATATGTTTTCCTTCCTTGATGTAGATTGTATATGCTTTTGAAGAAAGACTGTAGCCAACGAAGATCCCTTTAATGCTTGTAGAATCTAGCTTCTTTCGTTTTTCCTTTGGAACGTGGATATAGGCGAGACACCCAAAGATTCAGAGATGGTCCACACTTGGCTTCTTCCCTGTGAATGCTTCCTCAGGTGTAATATTTTCAAGAATTCTATGAGGACTTCTATTTTGTATATATACTGTTGTCATTCCTGCTTCTCCCCATAGAAATTTTGGTATGTTTTAATCAAAGATCATTGCTCGAATACCTTATTCGATTGTTTCGTTTATCCTTTCAGCCACTCCAATTTGATCGGGATTGTAGGGAACAATGAGCTCCCTCTTAATTCCTGCTTCTTTACAATATGCAATCAATTCTTTAGAAGTGTATTCCCCACCATTATCGGATCTTAGTGTCTTTATTCTTCTTTCGGCTAGGGTCTCCACTTCAGATCTAAACTCCTTGAATTTCTCAAAAACTTCATTTTTTTTCTTGAGAAGGTAGAGCCATGTCTTTCTAGAGTGATCATCAATGAATGTCACATAATAAAGATGACCTCCAAGTGATTTATCAGGCATAGGCCCACACACATCTGAATGAATGAGGTCTAATATTTCTTTAGACCTTGTTTCATTGTTTGTAAATTGTTTCCTTGTATAGCACATCCCTTGCAAATTCCTTCACGGTCTTCTTTGATATTGGGCATGCCATTTACAAGTTGATTAAGAGAGGGAACGACCTTGTAATGTAGATGTCCATATCTTCTATGACATAGCTCAATGGGATCGATTTCCATAAGAACTAGGGCTTGAGGTGATGGATTTATGACTCTATATAGACTTACTTCACAAACTCCAATAACCCTAGCTTTATCAATGATTGAATCCTTTCCCCAAACCAAAAACTTTCCATCAATAAAAGCAACTCTATCTCCTTTATCTTCTAAGCAAGAAATTGAAATCAAATTCTTTTTCAAACCTGGAACATATAGTATATTGTTGAGATGTAGGTTAGCTCCATTCTCTAGCTTCAAAGAAGTTGATCCCAGGCCTGTAACATACTAACAGCATAGCTTTTGTTGTCTCCCAATTCCACTGCATGAGAAGATGGTTCCTTTGATAGAGTGTGAAATTGTTTTCTTTCCCTTATCATGTGCCTTGATGCTCCACTATCAATAATCCATGCATTGCCATCATTGAGTGAACCTGTAAGTGCAGCCAAGAATCCTTGGCTTTTGACCTTGTTGAATAAGTAGTAGATGATTCTTTTGATCCACCTTCCTGCAATATTGAGTCTCATTTTCATATATCTTATCATAGAGAGAGTAAACATTTCTTTCGAGCCAACAAAGTGATCTCCAATCTTCTTTGACCTTAGCTCTGACACCATGTTGAGAAATCAATGCTAGTAGAATTAGGGTTTTGATTCCTCTTTCTTGATAATTACTTGTGAATTATGTTGGCTTCTTTTACTTCTTTGTTATATTATCTTTCATCAAGAAATTACCAAATTATGTGTGCATGAAGATCACAAAACAAGAGACACGAGATGTAGGCACTCTACCAGGGCAAAACCCCTATCTAGGGGAAAACCCAGTCAAATCTCTTCCTTCAATAGTTTTTCCTGAGATAATCCAAGACTCTTCGACCTAGACACAGACTTCTTCCAACCACCAAGTAAGCCCTTCCTTCTAGTAGTTTCGATCTAGACTTTTGACCTTGCAGCAGCAAAACTTCGATCTATTCAGCAGCAGCACTTCAACCCCGACAACTTCAACCTCCTGCAACTTCGATCCTGCAACTGCAAAATTTCGATCCTGCAACTCCAGCACTTCATTTCTGCAACTGCCCAATAAATTCTTAGGAGAGAGAGAGATAAAGTAGCCCAAGAACTTTGATCCTATAATTCTCCCTCTCCTTCCTGCATTGTTTCTTGTATATCAAACTTGTTGAGTTGGTGAGCAAATAGATCGAACTGCACTTCTATATATAGGCTTCTTGTGGGTCAAATTGCTCCTTTGTAGGCCGACTTCATCAGGCAAGGGCTGACTTGGTGTGGAGGTGACAAAATTCATAATTGACTCAAAAATAATTATTTTTACATGATTCAAAAGCCCAAGAAGGGTCTCACATAATGTACAATGACTCTAATGACTCAATATAAATCCTATAAGTCCTCAATGGGGACTTTGACCTATATAATGATGACCCAAGCATGAAACCCACGCTATAACAAGTCATTGTAATAATAATTAAAATTTCTTTTTCATTCTTTTGATAAATATATATCATAATGACTCAAATACAAATATGAAGACCAAACCTAGTTACATTCTTCAACATATGTTGAATGCACAATATTATCTAATAAATTTTGAATCAATTAAGTTAGGTTTTGACTCTTACAAATTTTGAAACAAACTAATTTTTTGTTAGATAAACCTATTTCAACATCAGGGGCTTCTTAAATTTCATCCCTACAAGATGCTTTTACTTACCTGTGAAATTGTCACTAACATGCCAAAAGAATCCATAAAAAAATATTTCGTTAAATCAAATGTGATGTTATATCTTCATTTTGGTTTCAAAACTCAAGGCTATTATGAATTCCTTATACGAAAATCTAGTTTCATGAACTATATTTGTTGCAAATTTCCTTTCACTGAGACACAAGTCGGCCATATAAAGTTGCAAGATTCTGCAAAGAAAGTTTTCTGTACAAAATGGCATGTTCAACATGATTTCATTGAAAGAAAATTTGTTTTGGGTAATAATTTCACTACAGAGCACAAGTCTAGAAAACAATTCACCAAGAAAACATGGAGTTTTGCAAGAGTTTTAAAGGACAATTTTGGTACATATAATGAAAATTTCCATCAAACTTTATTTCATTGAAAAAGTATGTCTTGTTACTCCCTGAAAATGCATGGCTCAATTTTTCATGCTTCAAAGTAATGATTGGTCACTTTTTTCTACCTTAGGAAGACTCCTCAAGTCAACAATAAATGTTGTACCCTTGTAGAAAGTAGAAAATCAATCACAGTTGTATGAAATGAGCAGTGACCTGGAATACACACTGGTGCAATCATAGCCCTAGCATGCTTGCATCTCTGAAAAAATTTTAATATTACTTATGCAAAAACCCTACAGTTAAATCTGGTTATACTTCTACTTAAACAAGTTATTAATCTGAAATATTCAACATTAACATCGAAGTAAACACATTAGCAGCCTACACAGATACAAATCTAAACCGAATACAAGCACAATGACAAAGTGACACGTAGGATTTTCTGGACAGCTGTCCCTGGAAAAACCCAATGCAGGAAAATCAGTCTTCTGGCTGCTGGAGGGTTTATATTATTAAGTAGATTCTAAGTACAACAAATTTGGGCACCTTACTGGTTAACCCGACAGAGAAATACAAAATCTGCAGCAATACCTTTGTTCCGAAGACAGAAAAACTAGACTGATTCACACCCTCAAACGGGATTTACAGAACTCAGCCCTTTTCAGTTTTCAAAAATCCCAGTGCTGCTCTGAAGCCCTCTTTGTTAGCTCTGCTAGCCTGCGCTGCTCAGGAAGGGCTTGCGTCACCCCAGACTGGGTTACGCTGCCCTGGCCGGGCCTGCGTCAGCCCTACTGGCCTCCTGCTGCCTCTGCGCTACCCTTTCTTGGCCTACGCAGCACCTGAAGCCCTCGCGTTGCACAGCTGCTACGCCCTCTGCATTGCTCTGACTGTTGCTTCTTTGCCTCTCACTGACTCTTGGCCTGGGATCAGATCATCCCTCTCGCCAATACTACCCCTCGCTAGAGCTGAAACACTTCTGGAAATTCTTAGCAAACCACGCGCTGGAATTCCAGCTTAGTCTCAGTGCTCTGCCACTGTGTGTGTTCTCCAACTGACCCCAAGCCTTTCCTTTATACTTTTCTCATTGAGAAACCAACGGTCGTGATCTAATCTTGAATCGACAGTTAAGATTAAAAGAAAGCTTGATCCATGTGACTTAAGTCATTCCATCACATGTTTAAATTAATTACCTTTAATCTTTTAATTTTCCTAAGTTAGACTTAGGGTCCTTAATTAAAAAGATTAATTAATTAATTTTCTCTTAAACCGGATGGAATTTCTCAAATCCCTTTCTGGGTCTTGTTGATCTCATGTACCCTAGTCCCTCCACAAAGTTTGGGAGCTAGAGCACATCCGATGCTACCCCAACACTCAAAAATCTCAACACTTCCTCTTAGCGAGGAATGTGCTCTAGCACAATACTTCACCCCAAAGTTCTGCACCGATCTCTGGTGTGGGTCTCTGCATTGATTCTTGGTCTGCTCCCATTCATCACTGCGCTACTGCTGCTCTCCCGTACTGCTACCCATGACGCTGCCACTGCCACTGCCACGTCTGTACTGCAGCTCCCTCTCAATCTGCTGCATCGTGCTGCCAATTGCTGCACTGCAACTCAATTGCTGAGAGAAACAATTGAAAACTCCTGCCCAATCTTTCACAAAGAAGTCAGTTGGGTTGCATCCTCATCACTGAAGCTCCATAGGCTGCTGATCTCTGCTGTCATGTGGAGACTGTTGCACAACTACAACTCTGCACTGCGTAAACAAACCTCCTCGGCTTTGTTGAAGTCACATCAACCCCTCTACGCTGAAGTCCCCTACACTGCTGCTGCCCTGTGTTGTCCTCCGGAAGCGTCTACGCTATTCCACCTCTGCTTTGCATAAGCAAGCCTGCTCTACGCTGATGAAGTCACATCAGCCCTTTTGCGTTGCTGCTGCCACGTTGCTGCTACATCTACATTGCGCTACTCCCTCTTAGCATCCAACTCCGCCCGTCCATCTCGTGATTCTCTCAATTCCACCGATCCACTTGGGTCCCGTCATCGTCTTAAGGCTCCCGAGCACGTATGTGATCCAAGAGTTGGGCTACTCAAGGATCCCGCCACCACTCTGTAGCTACTCTACAGATCAATATCACCCCACCTCCGTGGTTCATGAGTGCTCATGGCTACGTCATCGTCGAAGCCATTGTCTGCTACAGCAGCCTTGGAACTAGAAGCTTCCTTGTCCTTCTTCCTTTGAGGACAATTGTTGGCAAAGTGTCCAAGTTCGCCGCACTGGAATCACTTGACCTTTGATAGATCACGCTTCTTTCTCCCTTGTTGCCTCTTTGATGCCAAGGTTGCATCTTCCTCTTCTTCCTTCTTTAGTTTGTTCGACCCGGTGATGAACTGTCTCTTGGTGAACCGACGGATTTCTTCTTGTCGGAGGATCGCCCACATACTGTCCCAGTTGGGAAGGCCCGCTCTGCCTAAGAGACTTTGGACAAAAGTTTGCAAGTCCTCTGTGGCAACATTTAGAGCCAGTTAGTTGATCCCGGATCGCTTGAAGTCTAGACATAAAAGGCTCAATCTCCTCCCCCTTGGTCATCATGATTAACCTCAACTGGTTCTCTAGAAGCATCTTCCTCTAGACAGATTCTCCGAGCCACCCACATCTCATGAGCCGTCTTCTTATCGGCTATGTGTTGAACCACATGATCTTTGACCCTGTCCATTATAAAGTGTTTTCCATGTGCCGCTGCTTCTTCATGCTTCGCCAAGAGATCCGCATTGGTCGGCGTGGCCAGGACTTTCTCTGCCTTCTCCCTCAGACCTTATGCCTCCATGACTACCAGGATTCTGGCCTTCCAAATTGCAAAGTTGGACAAGTCATCCAACTTATCCTAATCACGTAGTCCGTGAGGTGCCATCTACTCAGCAAATATGTTGGAACGAATCATCCTCTCTATGCTAGAGACTCGGATCTAGGGTCCTTGGCGAGAAAGGCACCCTCTGCTCCCTTTGCCAAGACATAACGAAATAGCTCTCCTCGATCCTTTGGTCAATCTGCATATTTCTTTGGCTGGAAATTCTCTAAGAAGTTGTTCTCCTCCCGCTCTTTGTGAACTTGCTCAGGTTAAATTCTGAACCGACAGAATTTTAACCCCACCAGCAACTACTGAAGCTCTATAGCACTGCTTCCAGCAATCTGAATCAGCAACAGCTTCAGGACTGCATCACCCTAGCTGGCCTTGGCGTGAGCAGACAGTCCCAGTACAACCTCTTCGTTGCCTCTGCGTAGTAAGTACGTGGGCCTGCATGGACACTGTGTCACTCTGGCCTCTGCGTGGCTCTGCTCCCTTTTGTTGCTACACTGTCCTTTCTGGTCTAGTTTTTTACAGCTACTGCTGCTTTCTGCAGCAAGGATTCTTCAGTCTTCTTGCTGATGATTCAGCTAGATCTGCAATCGCTCTGATACCATGTGAAAATTTCTTAATATTACTTATGCAGAAACCCTACTGTTAAATCTGGCTATACTTCTACTTAAAAAAGTTATTGATCTGAAATATTCAACATTAACATCGAAGTAAACATATTAACAGTCTACACAGATACAGATCTAAACTGAATACAAGCACAATGACAAAGTCACACAGGATTTTTTGGACAACTGTGCCCAGAAAACCCAATGCAGGAAAACTAGTCTTTTGGCTGCTGGAGGGTTTGTATTATTAAGTAAATTCTAAGTACAACAAATATGGGCACCTTATTGGCGAACCCGACAAAGAAATACAAAATCTGCAGTAATACCTCTGTTCCAGAGACAGAAAAACTGGATTGATTCACACCCTCAAACAGAATTTACAAAACTCAGCCCTTTTCAGTCTTCAGAAACCCCAACGCTACTTTGAAGCCCTCTACGTCAACTCTGCAAGCTTGCGTCAACCCCTGCGCTGCTCAGTAAGGGCCTGCCTAGCACTTGAAGCCATCTGCGTTGCACAGCTGCTGTGTAGTTGCTGCTCCATCTGCGCTGCTCTCACTGCTGCTTCTTTGCCTCTTGCTGACTCTTGGCCTAGGATCAGATCATCCCTCTTGCCAATATTGCCCCTCACTATAGTTGAAACACTTCTAGAAATTCTTAGCAAACCACGCCCTAGAATTTCAGCTTAGCCTCAGTGCTCTACAACTGTGTGTGTTCTCCAACTGACCCCAAGCATTTCCTTTCTACTTTTCTCGTTGGGAAATCAACAGTCGTGATCTAATCTTGAATCGACGGCTAATATTAAAAGAAAGCTTGATCCGTGTGACTTAAGTCATTTCCATTACATGTTTAAATTAATTACCTTTAATCTTTTAATTTTCCTAAGTTAGACTTGGGGTCCTTAATTAAAAATATTAATTAATTAATTTTCTCTTAAACCAGATGGAATTTCTCAAATCCCTTTCTGGGTCCTGGAGATCTCATGTACTCTAATCCCTCACAAACTTTGGGAGCTAGACCACATCCGATGCTACCCCAACACTCAAAAATCTCAACAGCATCAATCTATCATGGCTGAATCAAGTCGAGGAAAGCCTTGTACGATGAAAGAGCCCCACAGTTAAGGTTAAGTGTGATCAGATGAAGGGTACTAGCATGAATGAGGGTGCTAGCACGAATGAGGGTTAGAATTCACATATGACCCCATTAACATGACAAATCAAGGTGTTTCTAAATTTTGGAGGAGCTTCTACATATTTGGAGGTGCATTATACATTTTAAAAGGTCTTTTGGGGTAAAGCTAAGAAACCGGATTCGTCCCCTAGGCGCTCTGAATCCCGAATCCGGCGAATCGGATACGATTCGACCGAATTCGTACCCGATTCACGGGGTATGGCCATACCCATACAAGGTACGGCGAATCCTGACCGTACCCTGTACGAATACAGCCGTACCCCGTGAATCGGGTACAACCGGACACGCCGTCCAAAAAAGTGCGCTTTTTTGATAAAAGGCTGATTTTTGTCATTCTTTCTCACCGATTTCATTTTGTGAAGTGAGCAAGGAGCTAGGGTGAGCAAGGAGAAAGGGAGTTCTTTCGAAGAGATTCGAGCATCCGGTAAGTGCATTGTCCCTCTATATTTTGCATTTAGTTTGCTGTTAGTGTTTGCATGTGCATATGTTTTATATATTTGGTTAATTTTTGTTTATTTTTTACAGTATTCATGGCTCAATCAAAGGCAGCAAGATAGGGGCAAAGAAAGGGGAAGAATGCCCCCATTGGAGATGCCCCTCCTGTCCTTGTTTCATCAGGGTCTGCAAGTATTCCATCTATTGGAAGTGGGGCTGCAACAACAACTTCAAATGTGCAGGGAAAACACACTGTTGACCCCAAATACCCATTGTGGAAATATGTGACAAGAGAGGGAGGGGTAGGAAAAAAGGGAGGAGGAAATTGTTCATGGAAATGCAATTTTTGCCACGGCAAGTTCACTTGCACATATTTCCGTGTGAAAGCTCATTTGTTGGGTATTCCAGGTTGTGGCATTAAATGTTGTACAGCAATTGGATCGGCACAGAAGAAGAAATTGGAGAAGGAGCAATTTATTGGTGAGGAAAATGTGGCATCAAAATAAAAATAAAAAACAAGAATGATGACCCCCTTCCATTCTTAAGGAAAAGCAGCAACAAGTTCCCTTTTGAGACTTTTAGTAGGGAAGAATCAGCAAAGAGAAAGGCAACTACAGTTGGTCCAATGGACAAGATTTTTCAAAAAGAGAAGAGGGAAGAGCTTGATCTCACCATTGCATTTTTTTTCTATCAAAACTTCATATCCTTTAATGTTGCACGGTCACCTCTATTTATTGAGATGTGTCGAGCTCTCAGTCATGGGGCTCCATCAGGGTATGTGCCTCCTGGGTTAGAGAAGCTCAGAACCACATTGTTGACAAAGGCAAAGAAAGAGGTGGACAAAATACTTGAGCCTATTAAATCAGCATGGCCAACATCTGGGGTTAGCATTGTTTCTAATGGATGGACAAATTCAGCATGCTGTTTTTTTGATAAAAGGCCGATTTTTGTCATTCTTTCTCACCGATTTCATTTTGTAAAGTGAGCAAGGAGCTAGGGTGAGCAAGGAGCAAGTGTGAGCAAGGAGAAAGGGAGTTCTTTCGAAGAGATTCGAGCATTCGATAAGTGCACTATCCCTCTATATTTTGCATTTAGTTTGCTGTTAGTGTTTGCATGTGCATATGTTTTATATATTTTATTATTTTTGTTTATTTTTTATAGTATTCATGGCTCAATCAAATGCAGCAAGACAGGGGCAAAGAAAGGGAAAGAATGTCCCCATTGGAGATGCCCCTCCTGCCCCTGTTTCATCAAGGTCTGCAAGTATTCCATCTATTGGAAGTGGGGCTGCAACAGCAGCTTCAAATGTGCAGGGAAAACAAACTGTTGACCCCAAATACCCATTGTGGAAATATGTGACAAGAGAGGGAGGGGCAAGTAAAAAGGGAGGAGGAGGAGGAAATTGTTCATGGAAATACAATTTTTGCCACGGCAAGTTCACTTGCACATATTTCCGTGTGAAAGTTCATTTGTTGGGTATTCCAGATTGTGGCATTAAATGTTGTACAGCAATTGGATCGGCACAGATGAAGGAATTGGAGAAAGAGCAATTTATTGGTGAGGCAAATGTGGCATCAAAATAAATAAATAAAACAAGAATGATGACCCCCTTCCATTCTCAAGGAAAAGCAGCAACAAGTTTCCTTTTGAGACTATTAGTAGGGGAGAATCAGCAAAGAGAAAGGCAACTACAATTGGTCCAATGGACAAGATTTTTCAAAAAGATAAGAGGGAAGAGCTTGATCTCACCATTGCATTTTTTTTCTATCAGAACTTCATATCCTTTAATGTTGCACGATCACCTCTATTTATTAAGATGTGTCGAGCTCTTAGTCATGGGGCTCCATCAGGGTATGTGCCTCCTGGGTCAAAGAAGCTCAGAACCACATTGTTGACAAAGGCAAAGAAAGAGGTGGAAAAAATGCTTGAGCCTATTAAATCAGCATGGCCAACATCTAGGGTTAGCATTGTTTCTGATGGATGGACAAATCCAGCACGCCACCCACTCATCAACTTCATGGTGTCATCCTTGAATGGTCCAATTTTCTTGAAAGCAGTGGATGCACTTGGACAGTACAAGGATGCACAATATATGGGTGAGTTATTTATTAAAGTTATTGAAGATGTAGGTGTCGATTCTTGTGTGCAAATCATTACAGATAATGCACCTGTTTGCAAGGCTGCTAGCATGATTGTGGAAGCAAAATATCCATAGATATTTTGGACACCTTGCATTGTCCATTCATTGAACTTGGCACTGAAATCTATGCTTCTGATGTGCTTTGGATTGGAGCCATTATTGAGGATGCACGGCATATCCGCAACTTTGTAAAAAACAATACAAATGCCCTCACTATCTTCAAGGAGTACAGCAACCTATCATTGTTGAAGATTGCAGATACACGGTTTGCCTCTTCATTCATCATGTTGAAGAGGTTGAGGGAGGTCAAGACCGCTCTTGGGGCCATGGTTATTTCAGAGTTTTGGTCTTTTTGGAGAAAGACGGATCAAGCAACCTCAAAGAAAGTGAAGGACACAGTGTTGGATGATCTATGGTGGGAGAAGATAGATCTAGTTATTCAGATCATGGAGCCTATCATTTCCTTGCTCCAATTTGCAGATACAGACCAACCCATCCTAGGAGAGGTTTATGAGGGATGGGATTCCATGATGGAGTCTGTGAGGACCATTGTTTTACAGAGTCAGTGCCCAGAGTATGAGACATCACCAGAGGCCTTCTTCACCGGCATATAGGATATTCTTATCAGCAGATGGGACAAAAATTGCACCCCTTTACATTGTTTGGCTCACTCCTTGAACCCAAAATACTACAGCCATGAGTGGCTGAATGGTGGACCTTCCTGTAGATTTCCTCCTCACATGGATGGTGAAATCTCACAGGGGAGGAAAGATGCATTGAGGAGGATTTTTCAGGAGAGGGCATCCCTTGATGAGGTGGAGGATGCCTTTGCAGAGTTTTCCACTGGCACTGTGCGATTTGCAGGCTATGATGTGATTCAAGACAAGGGGGCTAAGAAGCCCTATTCTTGGTGGGCAACTCATGGGGCAACAAGCCCTCCTCTACAGTAGTTAGCCATGAGGCTCCTCTCTCAGGTGACTTCATCCTCTTATTGCGAGAGGAATTGGAGCACATATGGGAATTTGTATAGTGTGAAGAAGAGCAGGCTTGAGCAGTCCAAGGCAGAGACAATGGTGTATGTGCACACCAACCTTCGTCTCATCTACAGGTAGAGGGAAGATTGGTTGAAGGGAAAGACAAAGATGTGGAATGTCTTTCCTGATGATATGTAATATCCCGAATGGCAAATAGACAGCAATACAAGCATACGACAATATAGAAAATGCCGGAAATAGAATATAAAGCAAATACACATAAAAATGCCAGAAATGCTAAGCCATTTTATTAATCTGAGAATATAATGAGATACAATGGATAATCAGAATAAATGCACCTATCCTTGCTCAAGGCAAGTGAAGAACCCTTTCAGAAAAACAGGAAATGGCTGCTACAAGAAAACCGCATATCCCAATGGCTGAAGAAATCGCGTTGGAACACCTGTCTTGAATGAATCGTTTAGCCGATCCCCTGCCGAATGAGGTCGAAACGGGCGATCAATTGTGACTTCGCTCCGGACAAAACCCAGAAACCATAGACAAAATGGACCACCTCCGAAAATCACCCCCAGAAACCACCCTCCTAGAAAAACGTTGTCCCTTCAGCCCGCCGCGTATGCCAAGTGGAAATGCCGAGAAAAGGCCACAAATCCTTCCGGAACTCTCCAACCGATAGATTCTAAATTCATCGCCGAAACATAATCGGATTCCATAAATCCCTACAATCAATCATTTAGTCTAAATCGTTGGCCCTCCTGTAGAGATCACAAGTAACAATTAATGAAGCTCACTTCCTCAAAGAAACACCCAACCGATTCACCAGCAAATATCCTACTAAAGACTGAAGAAAAACCTTGCCCGAGCAGGCACTCGAAGTCCCCCGGGGCCAAGGGTGAGATCTCCGACCGGAGACACTCAGTCGCACTAAACAGTGCTGCAGACCAACTAAACAGCCAGTGTGCTCAAGTAGACAAAAGTCTAGCTCAAATATCATCAACATCAATAATGCCCAAATGAGGAGGCTCCTCCCCTTTTTATAGCATTGGTTTCCCTCCAAAACCAACGTACTCTCTCTCATTGGCTCCTCCACGTGGTGTGTGGCCCCCCTTGGCTCCCCCCTTAAGTTACAACGTTGCATCTACTAGGGAAACACTTTATTTTATTTAAGTGAGTTAGACCCCTTTTCTCACTTTTATTTATTAATAAACTATAGTCGACAAAACTATACAAAAATCAAATATTCCAATTAGCGGTGCTAATTAGGAATATTACAGTCTCCCCCGGCAAAACGTTGCTTGTCCTCAAGCAACTAAAGTGATGGATGCTGTAAAATCTGCTCGCTCTCCCAAGTGGCATCCTCATCCGGCAAAAATTGCTTGTCCTCAAGCAACGCTTGAACAAGCCTACTCTCTAGCTGATGCTCCCCACCGATACTGCAAAATGTGCCTGGGTCCCACTGAAACCTCTTTGTCTCTTGCATCACCCTGATACGAAGGGATATCTCAATGCCTGGATCCCAAACTGGCCTCTCACAGTACCAGTCAACCAATAATTCCCCCGGATCCCATCGCCACCATGGCCAATAATCGCCCAAGTCCCACGGCTCGGACCGTGCACTGCCTCTGGCTATGACTAATGCTCTAAGAGGTGAAGACCACCAATAAGCATCAATGCTCCTGGGCTCCTGCTGCGTTGTACCTGTAGCTGCATATGCTACCCCTCCAACTGCATACCCACTCATCACCTCTCTCCAATCCAAGTCATGACTCAATCCCATGTTGATCCTGCTCTCCTGAAATTGGGAAGGAGTCCTGAAGTAACGACAACTGGTGCCCTCCTGCCGACTGGGATCTGTAACATCTACTATGTCCAAGGGCCCCTGCTCCACTGTGCTCCCTACGAAGACTACCGTACCATCAAGAGGGTACCAACTCATGATCTCCCGTCAGTCCATCTTGGAGGAAGCATCTGATGTAGCAACAACAACTGCATGTGGAACTTGCCTGGAAAGTTGCCGCCAACCCGTAATCATCTCCCACTGCCAAACTATCACATCTACCTCCAACATCTCCAGAGGATATGGATATGTAGTTGTTGTCACGGTACTCGGTGTCTGTGCATCTGACTGCTCCACCTCAAAGGATGACCCCAATGCTAGCCACATATCCATCATAGGCTCAATGTGGGCACCCATCTGGACCTCACCCAAGGAAATGTCATGCCTGATGTCCATAGTATCCTCCTCTGCCGACTCAGGCTCCATCATGTGCTGCTCTAGCTGAAGCGCCACAAGTGACTCATCACCCAGAGTATCTCCTATACAGTCCCCTGACTGCTCACCCTGCACACTGTAATACAGCTGCAATCTACTGTCATCATGCCTGCATGACTGCTCTTGCTCCACAGAAGCAACCTCAACTGGTCCTATGGACTCATATGAAAGAGAGTCCTCACCCTGGCATACAGAAGGAATGCCCTCATGTTCTACCTCCGCCACCTCATCTGCATTGAATATGCCATCTATCCTCTCGATGAAGTGTCGATACAATGTCTGGAGTCCAGACGCATGCTGGGATGCTACCTCTGCTGAACCCAATATCCTCTGCTCATGCATGATCTCAGCATGCCCTAAGGGAAAAATGATGCATGTCTCCCTCATGACCTGCTCCCCAAGCGTAGGCTCAGCAATGACTAATGTGCCACCACTGTAGAGGATCATCTCATCCCCTAAACTGTGGCTGTCAACTAGCGTACTGACCCAGTGCCACTGTTGAGAAGTCTCTCGCCTAGTGTGCTGAGGGCCATCCAAATATCTTGGGTGTGCCTCACGGACCCTACTACTCATGCCCAAAGTGCCAAAGGACAACAACAAAATCAGTTGTGCCCATGAGTGATGTAGAAGAGTGTCGGATGTGTGAGTCCCCACAGATACCATCAAGTATCGCTCCTCTGTCTCCTCATCGATCCTGGGTGAAATACCCCCAAAGGTAAGCCCGATGTCCCTGTCCATGAGTCTCCCTGGAAGCCATGCTCTAAGACCCTGCTGTGCAGCACCGTATGCCCTCGCATACCACTGATCATCCATATACTCCTCAACATGCCACTGCACACTGAGGCATACCTCGGTATACTGCTGGATACCATGTGCTACTGCTGTAGCACCCTGTACCATCTCGTGCCCTGACTGTGTCCAGGCATCGGCCACTCTCCGCATGCTCTCAATGTGATGTAGGATATTCCTACTCCACAATGCAGTCCCACACACTATGGTACACCACCATGCTACTCCATGTCCACCGGCAATCCACCGCTCAATGCTAGAGGCTCCCACACATCCCTGGATGTGATGTCCTAGAGCTGTGCCTCTACATGTTCGACTACCACCAATCGGTAACATCGTCTCCACCGTCGCATCACTATACCTGCCGACGAAAGGATCATCACTCCAAATACTCCTCAAGGGGTCCGAGAAGTGAATCTCCCTGTGTGTCAGTAGTGTTACCACCACTGCTCGGCTCTGTTGCGTCCTCTGTGCCCCACACAAAGGTGAAGAATCCTTGGCCCCATACAAGGTGCCATCTGGTGGCCTGCCAATGCCACCTCCTCCGACAAGCTCCCGCCAAGGTGTGCTGACCACCCCGTGATCCCGTGTATGAATGTCATGCCAAGACAACCTAGGGAGTCTGCCCATAAACTGGTTGGCCACTGGAGCTGACCGAAACTGCACATGCTCTACTACTAGGCCAACTATACTCTCCAAGGCATAGTCAGCCGACCTGCCTGGGAAACGGTAGGTGATCCCACCTAGATCCCAATGCCAATCTGGGGTTCCTGTATTCCCCATGCATAGAAAATCCTGCTGAGCTACACTCGGATCCATCACTATCTCCATAGCCCGCTCCACCGAGTGCCAACTCAAAATCTTTCTCCATCCAACCTCAACATGTGGATGCTGTACCCTGTGCAACTCTGATCGTCTCATACCGCTATCCAAGTCAACATATGGGATCTGACTAGGTGGCTTTGCCTCTCTCTCTCCAACGGGAAGAGATGACCCAACAACACTGCTAGTCCCATCCATACATGCCTGAAGGGGAATGATCTGATGCTGCAATGTGCCCTCGGGTTGTACCATCAGGGAATCCAGTTGTTCCCCAATGAGGACCAACTTGGCCGCCGACTTGGCACAAGTCACTCTCATACCCTCCAGCTCCTGGTCCTGCAACAAAATGGCCTCCCGTACTGACGTGGCCTTCTCTCTCAAAACTCGAAGGTCCGTCCGAAGCCGATGATACAGATGTCTGCGACCATCATCCAATACCTCTGTACCTGCTAGTGCCTCATCGAAGGTGGATATATCTCCTAACGCCTCACCCATCTGTCGTGTGCTGCTACCACCTGAAGACTCGGACACGACTCCGGTCATCACCTCAATGGATGGCTCTACTGAGGTAGGCTCTATCTTCTCCACTATGATATCAACCGACACGGTCAAGGAGGTCTCCAATGAGGGTGAGTCCTGTGTCACACTAGGTGTATCCTCGAACTCCCTGCAATCCTGTGTGCCCTCATCCTCCAAGTGCGAGGTAACCATTTTGATGGTTTCCCCCTCTGATACTCGGTCAAGCTGGAAAGAGGTATCCAACTTCTCCACCCAAGCTTTTTCCGAATGCTTGGATGACCCGTCAAATGTCGGTAAATGGAATCTGCCCACTGTGCGCTGTAAGCCCCCGTCATGTGAGTGCCTGTTCCCTCTGTGAAAGTTGCGGGGTCTGCTATCCCGCTGGAGCTGGACAAAATCTCTGAATGGAAGGGCATCCCTGAACTCCTGCCCATATGCCTGATACTCGGCGAAATAATCACCCATGTGGCCAGGCTCTGGCTCCTGCTGTGCTCCTGCCCCTATGTC
Source organism: Pinus albicaulis (assembly GCA_034641835.2). Taxonomy (NCBI): domain Eukaryota; kingdom Viridiplantae; phylum Streptophyta; class Pinopsida; order Pinales; family Pinaceae; genus Pinus; species Pinus albicaulis. The sequence continues at coordinate 1,664,341,429 of CM076584.1, forward strand.
TGCACCCAGAAAAGTGGGCATAGTGGAACGTGTGGGTGTATGTGATGCCATATGCTGCGTGGTATCATGCTCCGGCAAATGGTGGGATGTGCCCGATCCCTCACCAATCTGAAAACCCCTTGGGGTTTCACGCTGTCTAGCCTCAATGGCAGCAAATCTCCGCCCCATCGTCTCCATCTGTCTCGAAGATCCTGTGCTGATTTGAGGAGCATCTCCCAAAATTCCTTCGCACCATCATCGCCTGCCATCGGCTCTTTCTGCTATGTGTCTACAGGCTCCTCATGAAACTACACTGCTGCTCCAAGACTATACTGCTGCTTGTCTTCAACCTCCGATTTACCCACTGAAAACTACTCAAAAAATTATAGGAATTTGGGAAGGTGATCCTTGCCCAAAACCCAGAAAAACCTCAAAAGGGTTTCTTCTAATTCCAAACTTCAAAATTTGACCCTTTGTATTTTGGCCCTTTTTCCAATTTCGTTTTTGGTACTGCAACTGCTATTGCTCTCCAAAATTCCAGCAAACCTCTGTATGATCTCTTTCCCAATGTCATAGACCACAGGCTGAGCCAGATCTATGCTCTGATACCACTGTAATATCCCGAATGGGAAATAGACAGCAATACAAGCATACGACAATATAGGAAATGCCGAAAATAGAACATAAAGCAAATACACATAAAAATGCCGTAAATGCTAAGCCATTTTATTAATCTGAGAATATAATGAGATACAATGGATAATCAGAATAAATGCACCTATCCTTGCTCAAGGCAAGTGAAGAACCCTTTCAGAAAAACAGGAAATGGCTGCTACAAGAAACTGCATCCCAGCTGCTGGAAGAAACTGCCGTAAACTGCTGCTGCTGGAATGAACTGAAGCTAGGGGCTGATCCCCTTGCCAGAATGAGCTGAAAATCGGCAGATCACCTGTACTCCCTGCTCCAGACAAAACCCAGAAACCATGAAGAAAATGGACCACCTCCGAAAATCACCCCCAGAAACCCTCCTCCTAGAAAAACGTTGTACCTCCAGGCCCAGCGCAGATGCCAAGTGGAAATGCTGAGAAAAGGCCACAAATCCCTCCGGAAACTCTCCAACTGATAGAGACTAAATCTCCACGCTGAAATACACTGGATCTCCCACAGAAATCCCCACAACTGAACTGCTCTAGCTCAAACTGCGTCCTCCCTCCAGAGACTGCGCAGTCACTCAATGAAGCTCAGCTCCTCAGCAAACACCCAACCAATTCACCTGCAAATCTCCTACTAAAGACTGAAGAAAAACCTTGCCCGAGCAGGCACTCGAAGTCCCCCAGGGCCAAGGGTGAGATCTCCGACCGGAGACACTCAGTCGCACTAAACAGTGCTGCAGACCGACTAAACAGCTAGCGTGCTCAAGTAGACAAAAGTCTAGCTCAACATCATCAAAAATATCAATAATGCCCAAATGAGGAGGCTCCTCCACCTTTTATAGCATTGGTTTCCCTCCAAAACCAACGTCCTCTCTCTCATTGGCTCCTCCACGTGGTGTGTGGCCCCCCTTGGCTCCCCCCTTAAGTTACAACGTTGCATCTACTAGGAAAACACTTTATTTTATTTAAGTGAGTTAGACCCCTTTTCTCACTTTTATTTATTAATAAACTATAGTCGACAAAACTATACAAAAATCAAATATTCCAATTAGCGGTGCTAATTAGGAATATTACATGATATGGGTCTGGATAGCAGTGTTGAGTTGGCATTGGCCAACTTTGATCTCAATCCGTCAGTGTTAGAGCCTGTCACATTTGATGATGGAGTAGAGGCATCATCCTCCACACCAGCAGATGCATAGATGACAAAGGAGGAGGATGCATCAGAGCCAAAGGAGAGCAGTGGTGAGCATGATGATCGGTATGAGGACAGTGATGTTGATTATGATGATGAGGATTGATGACTCATTGACTCTGACTCATTGAGGCTTCAGGCTTGTAGTCTTGTAGACTGTAGTTTTTTTGTATTTTCTATTTCTATTTGCCATTGGCAGTGTACTTATGCAACACATTTTGATTCTGATGACTTAATGAGAAAACTACAGTATCTTACTTTCTTGTCTTTTTGAGTAAATTTGACAATTGTATGATGTATCAATGTATCAATGATCATGTATGAGTATCTAAGATCTTAAATCTATGTTTGAATCAATGAATTTGTATGAATTTGTGTAAATAATATTTAATTTTTAATATATATATATATATATATATATATATATATATATATATATATATATGTAATATTCCCAATTAGCCTTGCTAATTGGAATATTTCATTTTTGTTTAATTTTACCGCTTTAGCTAGAAATAATAAATAAAGTGAGAAATAAGAGGGGTCACCTCACTTTAGTCACCTCACTTTATAAAATAAAGTGTTTTCCTAGTTGATTAACGTTATAACTTAAAGAGGGGGCCATGGGGGTCCACATGAGTATGATGGGGGAGGCATCAGGCTGACCCAAGGTAAACTGCGCAGGTCAAGGGAGAGTTAAGTTTTGGAGGGAGTTTGGCATTATAAAAGGAGAGGTTCTCACCTCATTTGGATCATTCATGATTTGATATTCTTATTGATAGCTAGACTTCGTCTGCTTCAGCACGCCGGTTGTTTAGTCGGTCTGCAGCACTGCTTAGTGCACGAGTGTCTCCGGTCGGAGATCTCACCCTTAGCCTCGGGGGACTTCGAGTGCCTGCCCTGGTAAGGTTTTTCTGGTTTCACCCTTAGCTTCGGGGAACTTCGAGTGCCCGCCCTAGTAAGCAGTAATTTTCTCTCGAGTAACATCCTTCGCTTTCAAGTGGTAGTCGGCTAGCAGCTTGGTGGAGATTTGGAGAGAAGGAAGTCTCTCTTGAGACCAAGGCAGATCCGTGGAGTGTAGGACGTTGTTTCAGAGGGAGAGAAGGACGAGACTGATTCCATGGGTAGATCATTGCCTGTGAGGGAGAAGTGGACAGCAGACTGGGAGGCATTGGCAATGCTGGCCTTGGAGGACGCAGATCCTATAGATCTGCCTGAGTGCGTATCCGGGAGGGATAGCATCGATCCAAATTTCTTGGAGGCAGATACAAGATCTCGAGGAGATACATCTAGCTCGAGAGTGCGCATCTCGAGCAGATAGCATCGATCCGCTGGAGAGCAGATCCAGGAGATATTGTCGATCCTGAAATTTCTCTCGATTCAAGGAATAAGCAGCAGATCTGGCCTTAGAGGACGCAGATCTGGAGTGATAGGACACAGATCTGGAAAGGAGGATTCAGATCTAGCAGATCTGAGGGAGAGAGAACGCAGATCCAGTCAGGAAGGACGCTGATCTGATGAGCAGAGTCTGGTGAGTGAGATTTGGCAGCGTTTTTCAGTGGTTCCAGCCTTGAGGAGTTGATCTTGCCATCTGGAGGTTCTGTACGCATTTCATCTCTGTTTTCTCATAATGGTCACTTTAGTGTGAGATACGTTTTTATTGAGGAGGTTTGGAGGATTGAGATCACCATTCTCTAGTCTTCTGGCTCATGCTCCATTGCATTCAAATAGCATGGAAATAGCAGTTTCTTCATAAAGGTGATCTTCAATGCTGCCTTGACGCTGTCCTTATTTGTAGCCATTATCTGTTCTGGGAGGGTCTCCACTTGCCTAGGGCAAGGATAGGTGCACTCATTCTGATTATTTTGTACTTCTCCTTATGTATTCTCAGATTAATAAAATGGCTTAGTTTTCTGGCATTCTATATGTACTTGTTCCATGATCCGGTTCCAGCATTGTATTTTCTATATCTGTCTGGCATATTTCTGTGTATTACTGGTTATTTCCCTTTGGGGATATTACAGTGGTATCAGAGCATAGATCTGGCTCAGCCTGTGGTGCTAGCAGTCTATGACGCTCGGGGATAACCCCTACATCTACCGGAAGGAACGTAGAGAAGCTAAGGATAGGTGGAAGTTTCCTTTCGGGGGAAGTGATTCTGATCAGGAGCCACCTGAGACAGATTCAGAGGCAGAGCAGCCTGAGAGGGGCCCAGGACAGCGTAATCCAATGGCAGATGATGATGTGAGATTTAAAGAGGCAGTCCTCCGTCAATTGCAGGAGACATCGCAGATAGTGCAGGATACGTCACGGAGGCTCTCGGCTATAGAGATCAGCCAGAGAGAACTCCCTAGAGTTCTTCAGATCGGAGAGGGTTCAAGTATGTCTCGCCACATACCAGTGCACGATGCTATCCCCATTGTGACGGCTCAGCAATCCACTATGCCCACATTCTTGCCAGGAGACGCAGGGACAGGAGTGCGGGGAGGTGCACAGAGGGATAATCCAGCACCCACACGTCCTACCATGCCTACCTTCCTGGTAGAGGACGAGGGGTCGACAGCACCGAGAGAGTTGAGTCCAGCTCGGTGGGCAGCCGCTTTTGCAGAATGGCGGGCCTTAGAGATGGAGTGGGATGATCCCAAGACGGGGAAGCATGAGAAGATACGAGGGCAGAACACATATCCACCCCAGACAGTATCGGCACACAGCATGGAGGCGACTTTCCGCAAGGGAGATATAGAGTGGGCAGTAGAGGTGCGGGCTTCAGAGGCAGTAGATACAGGGCGGACGGTGCACCCTGATCTACAGTCTATTCTCGACAGGTATGCAGTAGTTTTTGGGGACATTCCGCCAGGACAGCCACCGGATCGGGGGTTTGAGCACACGATCGAGCTTGAGCAGGGGATACAGGCTGTGATTACCACACCGTATAGGCATCCCAAGGCCTATCGGGATGAGATAGAACGGGCCATTCAGGAGTTGTTGGCCCTTGGTCACATTCGACCCAGCACCAGTCCTTTTGCTTCTTCAGTAGTGCTGGTGAAGAAGAAGGACGGCACATTACGCATGTGCATTGACTATAGGGCTCTTTACAAGAAGACCCTGAAGAACAGGTACCCCATTCCCAGGATCGACGAGCTGATGGATGAGTTGAGAGGAGCACGGTTCTTCTCAAAGATTGATTTGAGATCCGGATACCATCAGATACGCATGAGGGAACAGGATATTCCCAAGACTGCTTTCAGGTGTCATTATGGGCACTTTGAGTTTCTGGTCATGCCATTTGGGTTGACCAATGCACCTGCTAATTTCCAGTCTTGTATGAACCACATTTTCAGGGATCATCTAAGGAAGTTTGTGCTGGTTTTCTTTGATGATATCCTTATATACAGCAGGACTTGGGAGGAGCATCTCCAGCACATTGAGACGGTCTTGCACATTTTGGAGGAGCAGCAGTTCTTTGCCAAGCTCTCCAAGTGTGAATTTGGGTTGACGGAGATGCTGTATCTGGGACACATTATAGGAGTGGACGGGGTGAGAGTCCACGAGGAGAAGATCAGGGCTATCAGGGACTGGCCAGAGCCACGGAATGTAACAGAACTTCGAGGGTTTATTGGTATCTGCACCTACTACAGGAAGTTCGTCAAGAGCTTCTCTCAGCTTGCTGCACCCCTCACGGAGCTGACGAGGAAGGGGGCATTCAGTTGGTCGGATACAGCACAGCGAGCTTTTGACAAGCTCAAGGAGGTGATGAGCAGTTGTCCCGTGTTAGCATTACCAGATTTTACGCAGCCCTTTGTCCTAGAGTGCGATGCATCAGGAGAGGGGATTGGTGCAGTTTTGATGCAAGAGGGTCATCCGATTGCGTTCGAGAGCCGGAAGCTCCTTCCACACGAGAGGCTATATCCCATATATGACAAGGAGATGCTGGCCATCATGCATGCATTGGCCAAATTCCGGCAGTACCTGGTAGGTGGCAGATTCAGGGTGAGGACAGATCATAACAGCCTGAGGTACTTTCTGGAGAAGAAGCAGTTGCAGGAGAGGCAGCAGAAGTGGATCAGCAAGATCCAGGCTTACGACTTTGACATAGAGTATGTCAAGGGGAAGAATAACGTGGTAGCTGATGCCCTTTCCCGTAGACCGGCCACGTTATCACTCATGAGCCTAGACGCTGACTGGAAGGCTCGACTACTGGTTGAGTACTCCAAAGATAGATTTGCATGCGAGGTTCTGGATGGACAGGTAGCGGATAGCAGATACAGGGTGGCCGATGAGGTCATCTACTACAGGGACAGGATCTTCTTGACTGAGGGATCTCAGCTCAAGGAGAAGATACTCCATGCATCACATGATTCACCATTGGCGGGCCATCAGGGGTTCACCAAGACGTACAGGGCCATCCGGGAGAGATTTGCATGGAAGGGCCTCAAGGAGGACGTACTCCAGCATGTCAGGGAGTGCGAGGTTTGCCAGCGGAACAAGGGGGAGATGAGTCATCCCGCGGGGTTGTTGCAGCCTCTTCCCATTCCGGAGGGGAAGTGGGAGAGCATTTCGATGGACTTCATCACAGGGTTGCCCACAGTGCAGGGCAAAGATTGCATCTTCGTGGTGGTTGACAGGCTGACGAAGTATGCTCATTTTTTCGCCGTTTCAGCACATCACACAGCTGCACAGGTGGCAGAGTTGTTTTTCAGGGAGGTTTTCAGATTGCATGGTCTACCCAAGACCATTGTCAGCGACAGGGACAACCGTTTTATGGGTGGATTTTGGCAGGAGCTCTTCCGACTAGTGGGGACAGAATTGACACCGAGCACTAGTTATCATCCACAGACGGACGGGCAGACGGAGATAGTTAACAAGTGGCTGGAGGGCTACTTGCATAACTACGTCAGTGGGCAGCAGAGAGCATGGCTGAAATGGCTACATTTGGGCGAGTACTGCTACAACACAACCCACCATATGTCCATCGGTATGACACCCTTCTATGCTTTGTATGGATATCATTCCCTATCTTTTGTGGACATGATGTTTGGTGTTAGCAGGGCTCCGCGAGCCAAGTTATGGATCCAAGAGAGCCAAGACATCCTCCGAGCTCTCAAGGACAACATAGCCACAACACAGAATCAGCAGAAGTTGTATGCTGATAAGGGTCGGGTGGAGAGACACTTTGAGGTAGGGGACCTGGTCTACCTACGGCTACAGCCATACCGACAGTCTTCGCTCAAGCAGAAGGGGGCGGAGAAGCTAAAGCCTCGTTTTTATGGACCATATCGGGTGATACGCAGGATCGGGCAGGTTGCGTATGAGTTAGAGCTGCCCCAAGGCAGCCGGATTCATAACATCTTTCATGTATCATGCCTGAAAAAGGCACTGGGCCAGCATGTGAGGGTCACCGAGGAGCTACCACCTACGGATGATGAGGGGCATCTGGTGTTACAGCCGGAGGCTATTATCGACACTAGGGAGAGACAGCTGCGGAGCAGGAAGATCAGAGAATTCCTGGTGAGATGGAAGAATTTGCCGGATGAGGATGCCACTTGGGAGGATGAGAGGATCTTACAACATCCATCACTTCAGTTGCTTGAGGACAAGCAACGTTTTGCCGGGGGAGACTGTAATATTCCCAATTAGCTTTGCTAATTGGAATATTTCATTTTTGTTTAATTTTTCCGCTTTAGCTAGAAGTAATAAATAAAGTGAGAAATAAGAGGGGTCACCTCACTTTAGTCACCTCACTTTATAAATAAAGTGTTCTTTTCCTAGTTGATTGACGTTATAACTTAGAGAGGGGGCCTTGGGGTCCACATGAGTATGATGGGGAGGCATCAGGCTGACCCAAGGTTAACTGCGCAGGCCAAGGAGAGTAAGGACGCAGGTAAGTTTTGGAGGGAGTTTAGCATTATAAAAGGTGGGGTTCTCACCTCATTTGGACATGCTTGATTTGATATTGATATTGAGAGCTAGACTTCTGTCTGCTTCAGCATGCCGGTTGTTTAGTCGGTCTGCAGCACTGTTTAGAGCAACCGAGTGTCTCCGTTCGGAGATCTCACCCTTAGCCTCGGGGGACTTCGAGTGCCTGCCCTGGTAAGGTTATTTTCTGTATCACCCTTAGCTTCGGGGGACTTCAAGTGCCTGCCCTAGTAAGGTAATTTTCTGAGTAACATCCTTCAGTTTCAGTGGTAGTCAGCAGCAGTTTCTTGGTGGAGATTTGGAGAGAAGGAAGCCCTTCTTGAGACTGCGCAGATCCAGGAGGTAGGACGTTGTTTCAGAGGGAGGAAGGACGCAGATCAGATCTGAGAGGTAGGACGCTGTTCCAGAGGGAGGAAGGACGCAGATCTGGGGAGGCATTGGCAGCACCAGTCTTGGAGGACGCAGATCTGAGAGATTCAGCCTTGGAGAGTGCAGATCTGGAGGGATAGCATCAGATCCAGCCTTGGAGGATACAGATCTGAGGAGATATTGGCAGATCTAGCCTTGGAGAGTGCAGATCTGGAGAGATAGCATCAGATCCAGCCTGGGAGGATACAGATCTGAGGAGATATTGTCAGATCCAGCCTAGATCTGAAGAAATAGCAGCAGATCTTGCCTTAGAGGACGCAGATCTGGAGTGATAGGACACAGATCTGGAAAGGAGGATTCAGATCTAGCAGATCTGAGGGAGAGAGAACGCAGATCCAGTCAGGAGGGATGCTGATCTGATGAGCAGAGTCTAGTGTGAGAAATTTGGCAGCGTTTTTCAGTGGTTCCAGCCTTGAGGAGTTGATCTTGCCATCTGGAGGTTCTGTGGCCAGCATTTCATCTGTCTTCTGCGCTGTCACTAGCAGAGACAGCGTTTTTATTGGTGAGGGTTTGGAGGATTGAGATCAGCCATCTTCTAGTCTTCAGTTCACAGTTCCATTGCATTCCAGCAGCAACTCTTCATAGCAGATCTTCAGCCAGCTTGGACGCTGTCCTTATTTGCAGCCATTATCTGTTCTGAGAGGGTCTCCACTTGCCTAGGGCAAGGATAGGTGCACTCATTCTGATTATTTTGTACTTCTCCTTATGTATTCTCAGATTAATAAAATGGCTTAGTTTTCTGGCATTCTATATGTACTTGTTCCATGATCCGGTTCCAGCATTGTATTTTCTATATCTGTCTGGCATATTTCTGTGTATTACTGGTTATTTCCCTTTGGGGATATTACAATATATAACGTATCGTATCCCAGAAGTGTCCTGTTCCGGGGGTCACCGTACCCGAATCCGATTCTCGAATCCCCGTATCCCTGTATCCCCGTATCAGGGGACTTAGGGGTAAAGAAACATTGCTTAAGGTATGGTTCACATATTTGGAGGCATATTCGCTTTTGAGGTCCTCTTGGGTTGAAGAGACATCATTCAAGGCATTTTCTACATATTTGGAGGAGAGCACTTTGCATCAGGAGATGCCATGTGGCATTATTGACATGGACAAACTCCCAAATGAAGAATAATTGCATGCTTTAACAAAGACCTTTTGCTTGTGGAAATTACAAGCGGACTTGAGCCCTCATCCAAAACCTTTTAAGGATACTTTATGAAGGGTTAAATCAATCTAATGGAGGAAAAGGTCTTTCTTAATAATGTTTTAATGAAAAGTAGCTGGAAGGGAAATCTATATAAGGAGATCCATTCTCATTTTCTAATGTTGTGAGTTCAAGGAGAAAAACTTCCTCTGAAGGTCAAGTTGAATATATTTCCAGGTATGTAGAGGAAGCCTAAAGGCCATGTGACAAGTTGCGGTTTTCCATATATGGATCATAGAGAGAGAAAGGGCATGTGACAAGTTGTGGTTTCCATCTATTTTCTTTCTTTATGGATCATAACATAGTTGGCTGACTACTTCCTCTCCCTTGATTCTGATCTTGATCAGATCCGACTAGTTTGTTGCAACTGTTATCTCCTTTTGTTCAAGGCTCATATTGAAGGGGTTTTTTTGTCCATGGGACACAGTGAAGGCTGAGATCTATGATCCTCCTTTCCTTTGATATAATCAAAAATTTAATTGAAGGAATTTGTTGCTGTCCATTCTATTTCTGAGGGCTGTTTGTGTTCATCTTTTATGTGTTGGTTACATGGTACATTAGCTGAAAACTATATGGTTATAATGTGCATCATTCAAGGGCTTTCATTTCAGCTTTGCATATGAATGTGATTCATCTAAATTAGTAGAAATGTAAAATTGACAGCCTAACTGATTTTCTTCCCTTCCATCTTCAAACCCTTTTGTTATCACTGCCCTAAGTGCCCTTACTCCATTGCCTAAGGATAGGCACTCGTCTTTGTGAATTCCACCACCATAAAACCATAAAAACACTGCACTCTTGTAATCTGACTTTGGATATACTGTTAAATGACAGGTTAGAGGTTTTAATCAAAAGGACTCCCCACTTCAGCCAAAGAATAGCTCGCCTAAAGTGAAAGGAAACATTGTGAGGTAACAACGGGCAACTTTCCTAAGTACCCCAAGGGTTGCACTCCACTTAGAGACTTGAATATCATTGGGTGAAGGTTTCAGAGTCAGCATGTCAACAAATCTGTTTGAAGTTTACTTGCTACATTGTATCATAACCGTCAAATTTTGTACAGAATAACTTCAACCTTTATCTTAAACTCAATGACATCGACCATTTTCCAGATAGTCATTTGTTACAGATTATCAATGTTATATATCAGAAACATTTGTAAAGGCATTTTCCGTGTCCATTCTTCCCGTCACAAAAATAGGCAGCATAAGAACAATACAAATTTCATATACCAGCTATGAAATAAACAATAATGTGCAACTGGCTTGCAAATACTAAATCCAAAACATACCAGATTAAGGGCCATATTAATACTCATATGTAGGTGCTCCCAAGTTGAAAGATTATCTCCTGTCCATGTTGCAGCATACCTTTGACTGCCTATATATCCAGCCCTAGTTAGAACAAAGGGTCGTTTTTGGGGATTTGCTGACAACATTCCTTCATATGTGGACCTTGCCATCAACATGCCATAAACCTGTCAAAACTAACAAAAATCAGAACTAAGGAAAAATCACAGGAACACGAATGGGTGAAGCCCGCTTTAGGCCATGCAAACTGAAGATTATCAGTGATATTGCAAGAAACATTAGCAGATGGTATATATTACATTGTGATAATGAGGATGCTTCTGGCATCCACCCAGTTCTTCATCCCCTCTATGAATATTACTCTCTGGCATAGTTTTTGTCACAGTCTGCACAGCATGACACCTCCCAAAGTAAATAGGCAAGTTCTATCTTCAGTCTCCAACCTCCTCTAGCATTTATACTCATCTTACAGAAATATATCAATCTAAAAGTTTGAGTTGTTATCAGATATAACATAGTGTAATCTACTTTACAACAATTGCTCCACAGTACCTTGAAAACAGCTGGTTCATTCATATCATTCCATATACCATCAACACCATTTGAAACAAAATCAGAAATCAATTTCAACCACCATGCTCGAGTTTTTCCTTGGGTAAAATCAGGGAAGACACACTCTCCTGGCCAGACCTCTCCTGCCAATGACATCCCGAACGTCAGAGTTTAAATCAATAGATAACCAGGATATATAGATTACAGACAATATTAAATGAGCATACCACTTTACTAACAATAAAACAGACTCCAGAGCATAAACACTTCCTCCCACAAATAGTAGAGAAACTCACCCACATAAGGTTTTCCCTGTGTCTGCAGGACCCATAGATCATTTGAGCACCCACTATCATAAACAAAATATCCCTTCTCCTTTTTAATGCCAGGATCAACCATCCAAATAGCTTTAAAACCATTACTATGAAGGTCATTTGCCAAAGATTGAGGATCAGGAAATCGCTCCTAGAAATAAAAAGTCAAAACACTTGTATTACTTCATGGTAAAATTCTTTGTAAAAATGCAGGCATTATGAGCACAAAATCCTATTCATGGAAAATGAGCTAGTACACACTTACCTACAAAAGGTTAAAGTTAAGGACAGATCGACTAAACAAGCATTGGATAAATTCCAAAATAAAAATGGAATGATTATAGCAAAGAAACATATCATACCCATTCTTTATTTCACAAAGAAACCACCCATGAGATTCAATCTTTTGACAAACAAGATGTTGGTTTTCCACGATCCTGGTGTCTAGGATAGAAAAATCACTGACACTACCAAACAAATAATCACAACGAAGCTACTTTGCACAACGGAACAATATACAACAGTAAATCTACTAGTGCACAAAATATACACAATTTTTTACACAATTTTGTACAATAACCCAATCTTCGTTATATTAATCCAACTGATATAATACAAGAGTCTAGGGCTCCCGTACAAGTGATAATGGCCCTCAAATATCCACAAGTACAAGAATACAAAATACAAGATAATCTGACGGTCCAGCTGATGTAGTTGACAATCACAACTTCTTTGTCATATCCTATACACCTGTGGGTCCTTCACTCCCAGTCTGTTGCACATGCCTCTATCAATGCTCCAAGTCCATCTGGTCACTGAATCTTGGCTATCCAATCTGCTCTCTTGTTGTTCGTTTGTCCATCAACGCATTAACACATCGAGCCTCCTCTTGAGTTGTTCACAACTCCATATATGAACAACTCACAACTGCCCACTGCTACTCCTTAGCTAATCAGGGTCTTCTTCCCACTATAGTCTTCATGTGCTACTCCAATGAAGACTAACATAGGGCAGGAGGGTTGACACCTATCACCATCAAATGTCGTTTCTCCATGTTGAAATATGTAACTAGGTTCGATCTTCATAAGGAAATATGTAATCATGATTTTATGTAATTAATGTAAAGGAGAAAATAAAATTATTTTGTTATGCTTGAGGCATCGGTTTCATGCTCAAGGAAATTTATTTTTAAGTCAAGCTCCCATTGTGAGCTCTTAGGACTTGTTATTAAGTCATTAAGCTCATTCTCATGTATGAAAGACCCATTTGGGAAAGTCACATTATGTAAAAGAAAATTATTTGAGTCAAGAAACCTTCCAATATCAAGTCAAAATGCATTCAACATGTTGACCCTTCCAAACATGTCAAGCTGGCCTAAAAGCTTGAACAAGTCGCCATCTTTTTAAGCTCTAGAAAGCTATATAAAGGAGGCTAGTTGACCACCTTGAGAGGATGCATCACACACAGTGTTGCACGATCCTTCCGCCCCCCACCCCCCAAAGGATCCAAGGTCGAAACAACGTCCCATACCGATCCTTGGGCGATCCTCCAACGGAACCGCGAATCCGAAGATCAGATCCGCGATTCTTGGAAATCTGGAACCACACAAGCTCGATCCGCGGTTCCGGATTCCCGATCCACGAATCGAAAAAAGGATCCGTTGGGGATCCATGGAGGTTTGGGCACGGATCTGCGCGGATCGCCAGTGGATCCAGAGGGAGATGGGCAGTTCCGCGGGGTTCTAAATTTTATTTTATTTTAATTCTTTGACTTAAGTTGGGTTGGGGCTTCCCAGACACTCCCAAGGTGCTCCCTTGATGCTCCTTAGATGCTTCCTAGATGCCCCGTCATGGTAATGTTAAATTTTTAAAGTAAAAGGTCATTTTCATCTTTTTACTTAAATTTTTAACATTACCATGAAATGACTCAGGATGTTTGAGAGTGGTTCCAGCCCCATCGGGCTTCATATGGAGAAAATAGAATTTCAATCCTATTCAAAATTCAACAGACTTAACATTTTTAAGGAATTCAGGATCAATGAGATTGTGGCTTTTCATTGGATTATATCGTGTATGAGGGTATGTGATTGGCATTTAATCAAAAGCACCAAGCCCTCTATGTACTCTTGTACCCTAGTGTTGGTGGTGTTAATTGTTGAACTCCTTTGTCATGGCCTCAGCGAAAAATTACCTTTCAAGCAAGTCAAAATCATTGATCAAGCATGTTAAGCTTTTTCCAGCATATTTTAAGGCTTGGATTAGGTAGTTTGATTAAAATTGGGAAATGTTGACTAATATCCCTGGACAATCGAGGTAGAGGCAAAGGCGAGACAAAGGGAGAAGAATCTAGATTCTAGATGGTTGATGCCCGAATAATTAACCATTGATGTACAATGGATGCCATATTTATCTTGATTTGTATACAAATATGCATGTTTTCATATCTTCTACAACTAGTTTGGTATTTTGGATGTTTTTTTTAATATAAATGCAAAAAAATATAAATATATATATATATATATAGTAGACGGTTCCGAGACGCTTCACTTCCGAGATTTTTGGGAAATGACGCTTCCACGTATCCACTTCCAAGAAACGTCCCCACTTCGTGCAACATTGATCACACACAAGACAATCGACCAAGATCACTGAAATCAGCGAAGGAAGAAGGAGATTAAGCAAAGAAAAGGAGGCATATCTTAAGGACTGTTTTTGGGTTAAATATCTCACATATGCAAGCTAAATCTAGGGCATCCATTGCAGAAAGAAGATCGAACTACAGTCATGATATAGGAGCCGAATTCTGGTGTCAATATAGACTAAATTGAAGACCGAGATATTGAAGAGAAGGGACCTTGCTCAACAAAAGAAAAAGAAGGATCTAAACTACCATTCTACCTCACACTGCGAGAATTGCAGGAAGCTACAGGCAACCAAAAATTTCAGGAAGAGAATTTGTCTTGTATTACAAGGCCGAGGTCAAGAAAAATGAGAAGTTGCAGCAGTTTCTAGTCAAAGTTGACTGTGTTTGACTTGAAGAGAAAAGAGCAAAGTTTGACTTGATCTTGGAAGGGTTGTTGGTCAAGGGTCTAGGTCTTGGAATTGGTCATTTGAAGATTCTATAAAAAGAAGAATTTTGTGGGTTTTCCTCTCAAAATTGGAGAGGTTTTGGCCCTGGTTGATCGCCTATATCTTGTGTCCTTTGTCTCATTTGTTCATTTGGTAGTTGTTTGATGAAGAGAACACAATATTACGCAAGCTAAAGAAGAACCTAATTAAGAAAAGTAGGAAGTCTTCACAAGCAGTTATCAAATAAAATTATAAAAAAGAAACCATCTACACTTGCTGCATCTGGTTTTCTCAACATGGTTTCAGAGCTAAGGCATCAAGACAAGAAAGGACACTAAAAACTCAAAGTACTAAGAAAATCATCAAGGGCATCAATCATCAAGAAGATCCTCTCTTCTACAAGGCATTTCAAAGTCAAGGATTATATCATCATCTTGAAGGAAGTCAATAAAAGAAGGTCTCAAAAACTCTAGTTCTACACTCGAAGCATTCTTGGGAACTTCACTCAATTATCAACTCAAAGAAGGAGACCTCAAAAAGACCCCACCTCTGCTCAAATAACAAGAGATCTGCAAATCGAAGCATATTGAAGTCTACTCATCCAACATAAGCAAGAAGAAAAATCACTCACCTCATCATCAAGGTTTCAAGGTTTGTCATGTTCTGGAGTCTCAAGTTCTGATCTCAAAACAGTGAAGAAATTACAGTGAACTATATCACTGTCTGAAGAAGTGGAAGGCCTGAATTAAATAATCAAAGCAATTCAAGCCCTTTGGCAAGAGAAGCAAACATCTGGGCCTTAAAGAAAATGACTGTCTTCATCTTCTCAAAAAGCAGCAATCACAAAACCGAATTCTTGAGCATCACCGAACTCCACAAGGAGATCATTAAAGATAAGTTGTACTACTATCACTGATTGCATATGCCAAACAAATCTCTGTGGCGCCAAGAAATTCAGGCACCAATCATACATTCATTCTGGTAGCACAGTCAGTCATTCAAAAGGACTGATAATCATCTATATATTTTTAGTAAAGCAATCAATCCAAGGATCTACAGGCATAAAATAAGTGCAACAAAAGGATCCCCAATTATGAAGTTTTGTTGCACAGAAGTCTTGTAGCCATCAAGGTAGCAGAAAGGAGCTATAATCATTCTATAAGGAACTCGTGGAGAAGCAGGTTCCCATCAGAAGAGCAGTAAAAGAAAGTCTGAAAGATAGCAAAGATACCGTTGTGAAGGAGCCATGGCAGCACAGGTAAATATTCATAAGGTATGTATGATACTTTTTTATTATTTTTAAGGGTCCATCATAAGATGTTGTAGGGTTGAATTTTTGGCTCTAGGGTTTGTATTTTGAACTATAGATGGCTCATAAGAAACCCTAGTATTTAGAAACCTGAATCTTAAAGTACTTGTTACATATTATTTAACTTCTAGGGTTTCTTAGGATTCTAGGGCATGGGAAAAACCCTAGTGTGACGTAATATGATTTAGGGTTTGTACCTAGGAAACCCTAGGATGACCTCTTGGTTGCATAAAAACCCTAAAAGGATAACTTAACATCATGCTTTGGTATCATATTCTTTGCTTGGGGTACTTGTTAAGTTATATTGCAGGTACAAGAAGCAAAGATGGATGGGCTGCTCCTTTGAGAAACATGATGGAATAAGGGAACTATACGGACCCTTAGACACTATTCATGATGAAGATGGATAGCAAGGAAAAATAGACGATGAAAGACCTCTGCCATAGTTGAAGAATGATAGGATGCCTCTTAGTAAGAAGGCATCATAATAAGCATACAATTGAAGCAAGAGCTCATGTCATAGCTGAAGTAAAATCTACATACTTGCAGCAGTCATGATAGGAAAAAGTATCTCTTGGTAACCTCACTAGAAGCATAAGTAGTACTAATGAGAGTCATCTAGTATGGAGATCATCATACATCATTGGGGAGGAGCATCTGCAAAATGAGGATAATCAGGATCCACTGCTGGAATCTTCATTAGAAGGTTCATCTCTTGAAAGATGTCTTGCTAAAAATTCCACTTTGGATGGGATTCATTGTTTAGAATAATGATAGTATGATGACAAAGGAATGCAGCATGTCAAAGATGATTGAAGCCCTCTCAATCAAGGACAGGAAGTTGTTGAAGGAAGTCTAGATGACCAAAGAAGAAAAAAGGTATGTATGCATATGTTCAATGAGTCAAGTCATGTCATTATATAGTTGCAGATAGTAAGGATGCATGCTCTACCTCATGAGCATAATCAAGGAAAAAGGATCTCTTTCATTAAAAGGATGCATGAAGGCATGGTTCACATATTAACTAGATGAAATCAACATAATATGTCCTCATATGGAATATGAGGTGGTTGACAAAAATAAAGGAACTGTGATTAGGGGGTTCTTGGGAAGTAATATGTGAATAAAAAGAAAAAAAAGAGATCGTGAAAGATGCAATTATGGAGAAGAAAATAAACATCCAATAACTAAGAGAATTGACCATGACATCTCCATGGAAAAAGGTATGATGACTCTGATGAAATCTAGAAAGAAAATGACCTCGACACTAAATATTTTGGAGATGTGTCAATATGTATACAAAATGTTGATGTTTCTACAAGCAAGATGTCATGATGAAGGGCCATCACAAAAGGTAATTTTGGTTTGATGTTCATTTTTTTATTTTTGAACATGTCTAGATGGGCTAATATAGGGCTACAGAAAGAGAGTTGTCAACATCATCTACAACTGATACTCATGTGGAAGGATGGAAGATCCTGAAGGATACATGATGTGGTAAAGGTAGTTATATGAGGAAAAGCCAGATATGGGCTAATGAAACACTTTCCGATGAAAGAGAAGATGGCATGACTAACATAATTCAAGAAGGAAAGTGATGGATCGTTGATGCCTTACGAAGAAGTCCCAAAAGTTAAAGGCTCCATAATATTGAAGATGAAATTCATGACATCGAATGGAGCACTACAAGCAGCTATAGGTCCCATAATCTCCACCTATGAAGAAAGAATTGTTGTTGGACGCAGGTCCCTAGTTAAAAGGGAACCTGGAAGCAAGTTTCTGATTAAGAAGAAACTTGGAAGCAAGTCCCTAAGCTAAGAAGGAGCTTGGACAAGTTTCTGGTAAAGAGGGAGCTTCAATACATTCCTTTTATAGGAATGGGTACATTCCTTCATAGGAATGGGTTTATCCTCCATAGTTGAGAGGGAGAGATAGACACATCATTCTTTTCTTCACTTGGAAAGAAAGAATGGAGGATTGGGTAAGCATCTAGCATCCGATACTCTTTCAGGATGTGGTAGGGCATCCAAGATAAGAGTAATCGTAGAGGACCGATATTCTTTGAGGACTAGGAAACCTAGATAAGAATAGTCCTGGAAGGACATACCCTGTGAACACTTGGGTGGGGTATGCTCCTTGAGAGACAATGATGGTGTCTATAAATCATTGGTGTTGTAATGACACAACTCGAGTTATAGGGAACATAGAAATATTAGCATGCATATGAGACATGCATATGATAGCTACATATGCATGTATCATGTGTACTACACTAATATATGCACTAATCAGTTATGAAAACTCTCAGTATAGGGTAATGAGTGAATTATTGAAGTATTGAGTAAATACCTAACTCACCAAAATATAATGAATGTATTGTGAGGTGAAAGTTATACTTACCACTATCATAATATAACTAATATATAGTTTAAAAGAAAGTAAAAGCATTGACTTATGAAATAAAAGATGATATTTTAATAAAATCCAAGATATTTACTATATGATGATATTTAATAATAAATCCAAGATATTTATTAAAAGAAGATATTTTAATAAATATCTTGAAAGGGGATTTGACTAAGATATTTATTAAAAGAGGATATTTTAATAAATATCTTGAAAGGGGATTTGTGTATAAAAGGAGAAGAGGGGGGATTCGAAAGGAAAGGGAAAACTTGGAAGGGAAAAATTGGAGGAGGAATCGGTCAGTGAGGTGGGAAAACTGACCCGGAGGACAAGAGCATTGAGTTCTAACAGAGTCATAGAGTGATCTTGATTGTTATTGAAGTTTTGGGCACAGGGGCCAGAAGACTTGTCTTCTGGATCTGGGGGCCAGAGAGGTAAACCCCAGATAGGCTGGGAAGAAAATGGCGGTTTGGTAACGGAAACGGGAGCCATGGCGGGTCAAAAACATCTTCAAACACGATTCTAGGTAAGTATTAAATAGTGAATTGATATATTCTGCTTCAAAAAAATTCCACTCTGGATTGTGTAGTATCAATTTTGTTAATGATTGTTAATTTTTAAATTAAGGGCCTTACACATGGTATCAAAGCTAGTTTCAAATTTTTCGAACCTTTGTGTCTACCCGGTTGATTAGATAAATTTCACAGCTCCCATGCTCATATTGACTCTTAGCATATATAGGTTGTCCTGTATTCTTTGAATGGTTGCAGATATTCTTCTAGTTTATGAATCTTAAATTTCATTTTCAAGTTGAGGACAAGTCTGGCCCTTCAGGGGCACTACACCCATTAATCTAATAATTAAAAAAAAAAAACAAAAACTCCCCCTTTTTGTTTCTGCCACAGTATCTCCTATTTCTCCACAGGCACCCATTAGTACAGAATAACATTTTAGGTTGGGCAACAATCCTTCTGAAATCATCTTCCTGTACACCACCATGGCTTCTTTCTGAAATCCTGAATTGATCAGTAATCCTATAAGACCATTGTAAGCAAAGTCACTCAGCATAAGCCCAAAATTCTTCATCTTTTCCAGAGCCTAAGGAACTTGCTCCAAACCACCTGCTATTCCGAGGTTGCGGAGAACTATTAAATAGGATTGGGAATTAAGCCTACAACGTTGCTTTTGCATCAAATCTAAAACATGCCTTGCATCAACCCCTAAAATCGTCACATAACATATATTGTCCCCATAATTCGTTACAGGTTCATCTATTTTAGCTTAAAATTGAATTATTTTTATCAGAGCTTCTTCCATTTCAACTTAAATTCGAGGAATTTTGTCACTGTTCAATGAAATCTTGTTTGTGCATTCGATCTGTCTGAGGATATCCGGATAATTTGTCTCCGAGTGTCACTGCATTTCGTACCTCACTTCTTTGGAACGTGAATTCACAACCCTACCTCTACGGTTCAATATGCACATAGAAGGTGCGAAATTGCCTTTCTTTCATGGTACTTCTCTGCATATGGACTTTATGATATGGATAAACCGCAAAGGCATTGTCTGTAGATTGTTCGGTATATATATTACCTTCGTTATTTCAATTTCACGCGAAATAAATGTGGCCACTCAAGTATGAGCTTCTTAAGTTTGGAATTCGGCGTCAGTGGTTATGATCAAGAACGGGTGAGAAAACAACCCAGACACTGACGGGCAATTTCAACGAGGCCGTACCTTCGGACTGTGTGTGTGGAACTACTATTATTTTGCTCATAATTATCAGAAATCAATATGGGCTTTTAAATCAATAATTGCATAAAGCAGTAAATCAATGAGGTGAGGCCTTTGGTGGTGGTGGTGGGCATTGGAAACTATGGCACGGAGCTCCCTCGATGCTAGAAATCCTCGAAAGAACGCGCATGGTAAAGGATATGGGATGTCTTGTTACAATATAAATATATTATGACAGAAGTGCACAACTTATAACGCTCCACCTCACCACCATTTTCTTTTGCCTCCCATTTCAACTTATAACGCTCCTACTTAGAAAGCAGCGACGCGGAATGTTGTGGTGAGGGGTCCCAGCTGAACAGTTCAGAACATCTCGTGCAGTCGGGTCTACTGCATCTGCCCATAAGCTACGTAAGTTAACAAATATTGCTCTAAGTCATCATTGCTCTCAACCTCATCAAGGAAGGGGAATATCAGTAAATTTACAGTACCGGGAGAGGACATAAAGGGTTTTGTCTGCATTAAATCATTTTAGCGAGAATTGAACGCTAGACCTCTTTCTCCTTATTTACAGATGTATCGCATGCCCAATCGAAGGGGGCAGGGGGAAACAACATAAATAACGTGTGGCGTGTAGTTGCAAATTCGTAAACTAGAGTTCAACATCTAAGCAAGTGATGCAGAGTTAAAATTAGGTTTGATTTTTGTTTAAACACTCAACCAGTCAGCGTTATCCAGAGCCCACTCGACTTGGTTCAATACTCACGCAGATTCAAAGCAGACTTTTGCTTAGAGGATTTTCTCATCTTATATATATAACATGATATTTGGATTTATTGAAAGGTTTGGTTTCAAATTATTACAAATATAATATATAGAGAGGTTGACATAAAATAATATATTTTGTACAAATATTTACCATAGATCTTAATATTATTATTTCAATATTTTAATAAATAGATAATTAATTAATTATATTCATAATTATAAATTTTTAAAAGAAACATTAATATTGAAATGTTAGTATGGTTCTATGAATTAAATGGATGATGTTTAAATTTAAAAAAAAAAAAAATTAAAATGCTGGAAAAACAATTTATTTCAACTATTTATTGAAAAGGTTCTAGTAGTTGTATCATTATGTCCAAAAATGAAAGGAATTCATTAAATCAATTTTTATATAGTGTTATAATAATATTTCATAAACATAATTATGCATATCTTAAGTTATATATACCTTCTTAAATGCAGTGGTGGAGGGGTTATTAACCTTCCATTATTTTATTTTGTCAAAGAGGCTTTATTACCAAAAGTCATTAAGGCATTCAAATATATATATATATATATATACAAAAGATGAGGAAAATAAGTAGAGAAAGAGATAATAAAGGGCAAAAGAAAGGAGAAAGGTAAGAGTGTAAGTATGAAATTTGAATAGGAAATAAAGGAATAAAAGATGTGGGAATGTAGATGAGAAAAAAAAAAATTGAAGGGCGGGCAATAAAGTAAAGGAAGTAAACTAAAGGAAGATAAAATAATATACAAATTTTAGAATAAATCATTGATATAAAGACTTCATGACTTAAAAATAATAATAAATCATATTTAAATATGGTAAGATTTAAACTATTTACGTAGATAGGATGGTATTGGACTTGAGGAATTTATTATTAAATAGAGAGAGATTTATTCTTCCTCCAAAGGGATAGAGTGTAACAAGCCAACAATTGTAAATTGTAATAAAAAAAAAATTGAGGCTAAACAAATAAAACTCCCCTTAAACTATTAAAACCTATGATAACCAGTCCAAGGAAGAGCAATCTCACCTTGAGGGAGGAAAGCCAAAGGGGTCCAAAGATTTAAATTATAGACAAACAAAAGAGGATATTTCTAGGGAGCTACAAAAGATTAAACTCCTAGAATTTCTAGGAAAGTGAGTCGGAGAACGTACTGAAGCCTGGTTGGAAGGAATGACAAGGTGTTTCACGCTGAGAGAATATTTTTCCACCTCTAAGACAAATATTGCTATATTTTGCTAAAGGAAAATGTTGTGATTTGGTGGGGAAATTTAGAAAAGCAATTGCATCTCACATCGGGAAATGTTCCCTGGGAGTTGTTCAAGGAAAGTACAGAACATCAGTGCACTGTAGTGAAGTCCTCGTACTATTAACGACATAAAAATCAAAATATTATTCGATATTGGTGCTATTGATAGTTTCATTTCGTCATATGCATTAAATAAATATGGGTTGGCAACCGCAAGCAAAACGATTTCATACAGGTAGAAATGGCTTCAAGAAAACTTCAGTCCATAGGTTTAAGTGTTGAGGAATACAAAGTTAACCTAGGGATCAGTTAGACTAGGTTGAAAGTACCAGGATGAATGATCACAATAGAAAATAACTTAGTTTCTAACTATTTTCGAGATCTTGTGTTGATTCTTGGATATCACCACCTTATTTTCATAATTATAGCGACAATCCTAATATAACCCAAAGTGTATTACTCCAATTCATCCTTGATAATTTACCCAAAGTATTCAATGTTATGTAATATTCAATGACAAGTAAAGTGGTTTTCAACTTTTGGAAGAAATTGAAGCTTTTCACAATGATAAAATGAAAATTTATATAATTCGATATTTGAAAGCTATGATCCCTAGGATGATACATTTTATTAGAAGATATGTGATATTTAATGCTAATCTATGTATCGAAGACATATATCAAGTTCAATCCCACTTGATTCCTAATCCATTACTTTTACTTTACATTTCGTCCGGCAAAGGAGTTGAGGTAACTCATGGATATCGACTGCAAATTTTTCTACAATGAAGTTTAAGATTTTGTATATCGTGCAAGTAAAGTTTGAAGTACATTCAAATTATTATATTAAAATGAGCAATTAACATCACTTTAGACATTAAACTTTTTCTATAACTTTTGAACATTAGAATGGAAACTATCCTAATTGTTTTTATGCAATTGAAACATTCCATTCTTCAAGTGACATTGAGCTTTCCATATATATATATCTTACTAGCTGATAACTATAACCATTGATGATATGAATTTATGCAAATATATTTTCTACCGTTTTCTTATATTAATATTTTAATTACTATCCAAGTATATGTGTAAGTGGTTTAAGGAGTAGAGTGAAGGGTTAAATTTTTATAGTTTAATATACAATAAATTGGACATTTTGATATTCAACCATTATGTCATTGTTAAGATAGATAATTAACCATTTACGACTGTAAGGATATATCGATGTCCAAAACAAAATAATATGGCAACATAGCATTTTCATGGAAAGAAAAATAATGTGGTTTAGGAAAGAGAAATTAGGGACATTATGACACTATATAAGATGATTCATGGTAATTATTTAGGGATATATAAAGATTAGTTGGAGGAGTTACTCCAAAGAAGTTAACTCTTGAAGAAAGGAAGAATGGTAATGAAAGCATGACTATGGACATTATGACAAGACCATTAGATGTGAAGCTACAACCACATAAAAGGGCTAAGCTAGTTTGAGGTAAATTGATGGATGAAAGAAGACACTAACTATTCAAAGAATGTTGGGAGAAATCATGAATGAAATAATTGAAAGTACAAGTATAGTTCACTAAAGGTACACATCAATCGAAGACAAAATGGATGAAACATATGTTAAGATGGTAAGAAACCACCCTGTAAGATAATAAACACACTATTAGAACAAGACGATATAGTTACCAAGAGAGTGCAATGGAAAATTTCAGAGTTTGATCTCCATTGTTACCATAATATAATCGATATAGTACCTAGTGAGGACAGGAAAAAAAAGAAATTACAAATTTCTAATGCTAATAATAAATGTTAGTTATCATAATCAACTTAGAATATTGAGATCGACAAAAATAGCACCAAAGGTGAGTGAGTGGAAGTTCCACAAAGCAATATAAGAAGTCAATGACATTAGATTAAAGAGTGAATCTATAATAAAATTGATCAATTATAGGATAATTTATGTGCATGGCAACATCTATAATAGTTTCTCCCTCTAATGGGAGAGTCACATTATAAAATTTTCCTTAAGTGACTAACTATATCCATGGATTATGGACATCATGGAGTATGATTAGGAAATTCTATCCAGTGATGCCTTAAAACCTGAAAGGATAAGTAGATTACATTCGATATCCACGTTATTGAATTTATTTATAGGGTCTTACCCAAGTTGAAGAATAGTAACGACATTTCCAAGTGTAATAATTTTATGCATTAAGAGAGAAGGAAAGAAAACCATGATGACTAGAGGTGAGAAAACAAAGTCAATTTGTTAATATGTTCTTTTTTAAATTGAAGTAGACATGGAATATTAGGAATATCTGATATAAGGAAGTGAAGTTATGTTTTCTATCAAGAAGAATTTTATTAAGGATATGAGCAACATGATTGGTAAGGGTCAAAGCAATGACCTATAAAGAGTTGTGAACACTCGTAATTTTTTAAGATTAACAAGTGATAAACTAGGAAATTGTTTAAAGGAAAATATTAAAGATAATAACTGTACACTGTTAGAAAATAAAATACATTTGGTGATAAGATGAGACCTGATAACTAATGAGAAAATGATTAATGTAAAGAATAAGAAGTTGGTATGCCATTGATGAGTTATGTGTTGCATTAAATGAGTCAATGTAATAAAAATGAAAAGACTAAGATCATTACAATATCTGAAAAGGACATAGTCATATGCTAGTTTGAAACTCACGTTACTAATTGATATTGAAACCTTGAAATTAACACTTCAAGTGACCAAAACAAATGCCTCCACATATGTAAGTCACACCTTGAATAATATGAAAGGCACCCTCAATTGAGAAGCATGCATAAACATTTGTAAAATCCAACATTGATTTTCTAACACCTTGGTCTATTCGGGAAATTTGAAGAGAACCCTGCTTGAACAAAGTAGACCAAGGATAATGCAAAGTGAATAATGCATTTTCAAGCAGTAACAAATTCCTTCAATGAAAATAAACCTCCCACTAAAAGATCTTTAGAGTAATCAATTAACTCTTCCTCCATCTCTAGCATAACCCTAATGATTAGCCCTGCAAAACCCTACTCCATGGCTTTTAGATTTTTAGGCTGAAGATGAGCAGGAATAACATGATAAAGAAGTTAATGTTATTATTATCTCTTTGCATCCAGATTACAGATCAAAGATAATTAGACTTAAAAGACAAATAAATAACAAGAATTAAAAGAGTGGTTGAATCCATACATAGTTTTGTGTTTTAGAATTCTTAATCAACCTGTATCAAGAAATTAGATCATGCTTCAACTAAGCAGTAAGTGTTGTGTGCTCTTGTTTCAATTCATTTCGTTTCTATATATGCAATCATAAAGATTGGAGCATCCCTCCATTTAGATTTGAAGTCTCAACCTGTGATTTTTATAAGGTTAATCGGTTAATATAGTATAGAAAATAGTAGCTACACCCTTATTTGTATATCAGTGTTCGATTATTCTATGTGACATTTATAATTGTGGGTTATATTTATAAGCATTTAAAAACTTATTTTGTATAACTTTACCTTATATTGGATGGATACTTAAGACTGTCATTTTGTACAATCACATGTAAGAATATATTATTTGCTTAAACATTGCTGGTACATGGATACTAATATGAAGAAAGTTTTGCTTAAACATTATTGGTACATGGATATGGTATCTATAATTTTACATATCAACATAAATGATGAGATAGAAATAAAAGAATGAGTACACTTGACTATTTAAAGTGAAAATGAATTTACAGACCTATTGGATAAACATAACCAAGTATGTTATATGAACTCAAAGATCAATATCGTAAATAGCAACATATTTGGAATGTGTAGAAATTGTTATTTGAATAACAATTTTCTTTGAATATATTGATACACGTGTTTACATCACAAATGGTATCATTACCAAACTGACCGCGTGATGACAAAACTCCAAGATCAATTGAGATTCACTGAGGCTCCATGATAGGGTGTTAACCCTGGTCCTACTAGGAGGGATGGAGGTGTTTCCCACCGTTTATCCTCCAAAACCTGGAGTCATGGGAGGGTTGTGCGAGTCACTCTCACGTAGACGTGCGATGATGACTGCTAGATGCCTATTAGGGAATCAAGTCGATATAGTCGATGCTTTAACCCTTGAGGTCTATGAATGGTTAGGTCAATATAGCTGACGCCATGTCATGCCAATAGAGGACGAATAGAATGGGAGCGGAAGAGATTAGAAAGGATAGGATGATTCTAGAATAGCTTAGGAACTCTGTTGGGGTAAGACGTGACTACTAAATTTGTAAACCAATAAATGATCAAAACATAAATGTTAAAGTGTTCTCAAACATTAAACGAAAATTGTAAGGCCCTAAATTTCAAAATTAACAATCATTAACAAAATTGATACTACCCAATCCAGAGTGGAATTTTTGAAGCAGAACATATATCAATTCACTATTTAATACTTACCTGGAATCGTGTTTGAAGATGTTCCTGACCCGTCATGGCTCCCGCTCCCATTACCAAACCGCCATTTTCCTCCCAACATATCTGGGGTCAAGCTCTCTGGTCCCCAGATCCAGAAGACAAGTCTTCTGGCCCCCGTGCCCAAAACTCCAATAACAATCAAGATCACTCTATGACTCTGTTAGAACTCACTGCTCTTGTCTTCCATAGTTAGAAATCCTCTGACAGCATCCGGGTAAATTTTCCCACCTCACTCACCCATGCCCATCAAGTTTCCCCCCCTTCTCATTTTATACACAAATCCTCTTTCAAGATATTTATTAAAATATCCTCTTTTAATAAATATCTTAGTCAAATCCCCTTTCAAGATATTTATTAAAATATCCTCTTTTAATAAATATCTTAGATTTATATTAAAATATTATTATTCAATAAATATCTTGGATTCCTAAAATATCTTGGATTTATTATTAAATATCATCATTTAGTAAATATCTTGGATTTTATCAAATATCATATTTATTTGCATAAGTCAATGCTTTTATTTTCCTTTGAACTATATATTAGTTATATTATGATAGTGGTAGGTATAATTTTTACCTCACAATACTGGTGAGTTAGGTATTTACTCAATACTTCAATAATTCACTCATTACACTACACTGAGACTTTTCATAATTGATTAGAGCATATACTAGTGCAGTACACGTGATACATGCATATGTAGCTATCATATGCATGCTAATATTTCTATGTTCCCTATAACTCGAGTTGGGTCATTACATTCACCCCTCCTTCAGAAAACATCGTCTCGAAGTTAAGTTTTATGTCGTATATCATTAATTATTTAAGTGATTAGTATAATCATATAAGGGTGGTGTACCATAATTGAATTTTCGTTTAATGTGTGAGAACACTTTAACATTTATGTTTTGATCATTTATTGGTTTACAAATTTAGTAGTCACGTCTTGCCCCAACAGAGTTCCCAAGATATTCTAGAATAATCCTATCCTTCCTAATCTCTTCTGCTCCCATTCTATCCGTCCTTTACTGGAACATGACATGGCGTCAGCTATACTGACCTAACCATTCATAGACCTCAAGGGTCACAGCATCAACTATATCGCCCTGATTCCTTAGTAGGCATCTGACAGTCATCATCACACGTCTAGGGGAGCGTGACTCGCACAGTCCTCCCATGACTCCAAGTTTTGGAGGATAAACGGTGGGAAACGCCTCCACCCCTCCTAGTAGGACCAGAGTTAACACCCTATCATGGAACCTCAGTGAATCTCAATTGTTCTTGAAGTTTTGTCATCACTCGGTCGGTTTGGCAATGATACCATCTGCGATGTAAACACTTGTCCACAAATTACAACATATGTATCAATATATTCAAAGCAAATTGTTAAACAAATAACAATTTCTACACATTCCAAATATGTTGCTATCTACGATATTGATCTTTGAGTTCATATAACATACTTGATTATGTTTATCCAATAGGTCTGTAAATTCATTTTCATCTTTAAATAGTCAATTGTAATCACTCTTTTATTTCTATCTCATCATTTATGTTGATATGTAAAATTATAGATGCCATATCCATAACATAATTCGTAATTTATATCAGTATCCATGTACCAACAATGTTTAAGAAAAACTTTCTTCATATTGGTATCCATGTACCGGCAATGTTTAAGCAAATAATATATTCTTACATGCAATAGTACCAAATGACAGTCTTAAGTATCCATCCAAAATAAGGTAAGGTTATACAAAATAAGTTTTTAAATGCTTATAAATATAACCCAAAATTTATAAATGTCACATAGAATAATCGAACACGGATATACAAATAAGGGTGTAGCTACTATTTTCTATACTATATTAACCGATTAACCTTATAAAAGTCACAGGTTAAGACTCTAAATCTAAATGGAGGAATGCTCCAATATTTATGATTGCATATATAGAAACGAAATGAATTGAAGCAAGAGCACAAAACACTCACTGCTTAGTCGAAGCATGATCTAATTTCTTGATACAGGTTTATTAAGAACTCTAAAACACAAAACTACATATGGATCCAGACAATCTTTTAATTCTTTGTTATTTATTTGTCTTTTAAATTTAATTATCTTTGATCTGTAATCTGAATCCAAAGAAATAATAATAACAATAATTTATTTATCATGTTATTCCAGTTCATCTTTAGCTCAAAATCTAGAAGCCATGGAGTAGGGTTTTGTAGGGCTAATCATTAGGGTTGTGTTGGAGATGGAGGAAGAGTTAATTAACTACTCTAAGGATCCCTTAGTGGGAGGTTTATTTTCATTGTAGGAATTTGTTACTGCTTGAAAATGCATTATTCACTTTGCATTATACTTGGTCTACTTTGTTCAAGCAGGGTTCTCTTCAAATTTCCCGAATAGACCAAGGTGTTTAGAAAATCAATGTTGGATTTTACAAATACTTATGCATGCTTCTCAATTGAAGGTGTCTTTCATATTATCCAAGGTGTGACTTACATATGTGGAGGCATTTGTTTTGGTCACTTGAAGTGTTAATTTCAAAGTTTCAATATCAATTAATAACCTAAGTTTCAAACTAGTATATGACCATAGCCTTTTCAGATATTGTAATGATCATAGTCTTTTCTTTTTATTATTACATTGACTCATTTAATTCAACACATAACTCATCAATGGCATACCAACTTCTTATTCTTCACATTAATCGTTTTCTCATTAGTCTTTAGGCCTCATCTTATCACCAAATGTATCTTCTTTTCTAACGGTGTATAATTATTATCTTTATTATTTACTTTTAATATTTTCCAGTTTATCACTTCTTATTCTTAACAAATTAGGAGTGTTCACAACTCCTTATAGGTCATTGCTTTGACCCTTACCAATCATGTTGCTCATATCCTTAAGAAAATTCTTCTTGATAGAAAACATACCTTCACTTCCTTACACCAGATATTCCTAATATTCCATGTCTACTTCAATTTGAAAAAAAACATATTATCAAATTGACTTTGTTTTCTCACCTCTAGTCATCATGGTTTTCTTTCCTTCTCTCTTAATACATAAAATTATTACACTTACAAATGTCGTTACTATTCCCCAACTTGGGTAAGACCCTATAAATAAATTCAATAACGTGGATATCAAATGTAATCTACTTTCACTTCAGGTTTTAAGGCATCACGGGATAGAATTTCCTAATCATACTCCATGATGTCCATAATCCATGGATATAGTTAGTCACTTAAGAAAAATTTTATAATGTGACTCTCCCATTAGAGGGAGAAAATATTATAGACGTTGCCATGCACATAAATTATCCTATAATTTATTATAAATTCACTCTTTAATCTAATGTCGTTGACTTCTTATTTGCTTTGTGAAACTTCTACTCACTCACCTTTGGTGCTATTTTGTCGATCTCAATATTCTAAGTTGATTATGATAACTAACATTTACTATCATCATTAGAAGTTTGTAATTTCTTTCTTTTCCCGTCCTCCCTAGGTACTATATTGATTATATTATGGTAACAATGCAGATCAAACTTTGAAATTTTCCGTTGCACTCTCTTGGTAACTATATCGTCTTGTTCTAATAGTGTGTTTACTACCTTATAGGGTGGTTTCTTAGTATCTTAACGTATGTTTCATCCATTTTGTCTTCGATTGATACGTACCTTTAGTGAACTATACTTGTACTCTCAATTTGATTACTCATTATTTGTCCCAACATTTCTTGAATAGTTAGCGTCTTCTTTCATCCATCAATTTACCTCAACTAGCTTAGCCTTTTATGTGGTTGTAGCTTCACATCTAATGGTCTTGTCATAATGTCCATATTCATGTTTTCATTACCATTTTTTCTTTCTTCAAGAGTTAACTTCTTTGGAGCAACTCCGCCAACTAATCCTCATATATGCCTAAATGATTACCATGAATTATCTTATATAGTGTCATAATGTCCCTAATTTCTCTTTCCTAAACCACATTGTTTTCCTTTCCATGAAAATGCTATGTTGCCATATTATTTTGTTTTGGACATCGATATATCCTTACGGTTGTAACTAGTTAATTATCTATCTTAATAATGGAATAATGGTTGAATATCAAAAATGTCCAATTTAGTGTATATTAAACTATAAAAATTTAAACCTTCACTCTACTCCTTAACCACTTACACATATACTTGGATAAATATTAAAGTATTAAAATTAAAAAACGGTATAAAAGATATTTGCATAAATTCATATCATCAATGGTTATTGTTATCAGTGAGTAAGATATATATATGGAAAGCTCAACATCACTTGAAGAATGGAATGTTTCAATTGCATAAAAAAACAATTAGGATAGTTTCCATTCTAATGTTCAAAAGTTACAGAAAAGTTTAATGTCTAAAGTGATGTTAATGTGCTCATTTTAATATAATAATTTTGAATGTACTTTAAACTTTACTTGCACGATATACAAAATCTTAAACCTCATTGTGGAAAACTTTGCAGTTGATATCCATGAGTTATCTCAACTGCTTTTATCATTGTTAAAACCTTCAATTTCTTCCAAAAGTTGAAAACCACTATTACATAACACTGAATACTTTGGGTAAATTATCAAGGATGACTCGGAGTAATACACCTCAGGTTACATTAGGATTGTTGCTATAATTATGAAAATAAGGCGGTGATATCCAATAATCAACACAAGATCTCGGGAAATAGTTAGAAACTAAGTTATTTCCCATTGTGATCATTCATCCTAGTACTTTCAACCTAGTCTAATTGACCTCTAGATTAACTTTGTATTCCTCAACACTTAAACCTATGGACTGAAGTTCTCGTGAAGCCATTTCTACCTGAATGAAATCGTTTTGCTTGTAGTTGCCAACCCGTATTTATTTAATGCATATGTCGAAATGAAACTATCAATAGCACCAGTATCAAATAATATTTTGATTTATGTCGTTAATAGTACATAAGGACTTCACTACAGTGGACTAATGTTCTGTACTTTCCTTGAACAACTCCCAAGGAACATTTTCTGATGTGAGATGCAATTGCTTTTCTAAATTTCCCCACCAAATCATAGCACTTTCCTTTAGTTAAATATAGCAATCTTTGTCTTTGAGGTGAAAAAAATATTCTCTCAGCATGAAAAACCTTGTCATTCCTTCCAACCATGCTTCGGTACGTTCTCCGATTCACTTTCCTTGAAATTCTAGGAGTTTAATCTTTTGTAGCTCCCTAGAAATATCCTCATGTGTTTGTCTATAATATAAATCTTTGGACTCCTTTGGCTTTCCTCCCTTAAGGTGAGATCGCTCTTCCTTGGATCTGGTTATCGTCGGTCTTAGTAGTTTATTAAGCGGTTTTAATTGTTTAGCATCAATTTTTGTCGTGTTTTAACAATTTACAAATGTCGGCTTGTTACACTCTATCCCTTTAGAGGAAGAATATTCGCTCCCAAAATTTCTCTCAATTTAATAATAAAATAAATAAATTCCTCAAGCCTAATACCATCCTATCTACGTAACTTATTTTAAATCTTACCATATTTTAAATATAAGAAGCAATTATATATATATATATATATATATATATATATATATATATATATATTATTATAGATACGTTCTTAAATAATAAATTATCAAGAACAGAAATATCCACTCGGCCAATTATCCAAAATCGAAACCCTTTTTAATGAAAAAAAAAACATATTTAATTATAGATCTTTTAATAATTTACCAAAAACACCATAAGCCACCATGGCATTTTAATTTTTTTTTTAATAAATAAAATTTATTTTAAACGGGTTCATAATAAATATAATAAACAACAAACCTATTAAAATGAAATGCACTTATTCAAAAAGTATAGAGTATCGTCTATTAAAGTTTCAAATTTCGATTAGCATTATTATGAAGATAAGTCTTTCATATTAATTAGACCTTATTGATCTTTTTGTTTCCTTTTATAAGTTAGATCTTTCTGTTTCCTTTTATAAGTTAGATGATTTAATGTCATTTTTTTTTATTTTTTTTTATTTTTTTTGTCTTTGTAGTGCCACCACCACCAGCTACTACAGCCGCCTCCTACTCATCCTTATCAACATCATCCCCATCACCAGGGCCTCTCGGCTTCTTCGCTCTCTCTGGGACTCGTTCCCCATACCTCTGCTTCTTCTCGGCCCACGCACATGCTAAATCCTGAGCCACTAGCAGCGACACATCCTCACGTACATGCTAAATCCTGAGCCACTAGCAGCGACACATCCTCACGTTCATGTTAAATCCTGAGCCACTAGCAACAGCACATCTTCAGCGACAACACAATCATTCTTCCTTTGAAGCAGACACGCAAGCAACACCACAGCATTTGCCTTCCTCGTCGTCGTCCCCAACGTTGTCCAGAATAAATCTCTTGGACATCCTTCCAGACTACGGGGTGCCTACACCCATCTACATAAAGGTCGTGGAGCCGCTATCGAATTCCCTGACGAGGCACAACGCGGTGGTCATAGAGCTCGGGGTCAAGGATTCTGCGTTGCTCAGATGCGCGCTCGAATCCGCCAAGCTCTACTTCCGGACCAGGGCGCAGGCAGCCAATCGGGCCTCCAAAACCCAGGCAGGCTTATTGAGGGTCTATGAAATAGATAGCCCAAAGTTCAAATCTACATGCTTTCTTGTCATCTATACAAATTCCAAATCCCTTAGTGTTTCCTCCTCCCTCTTTCAAACTGTTCTATTTTCTTCTATCAAACCCTACACAATATCGTTTCTTGATTCAATTTTCTATAGTTTGAAACCACCGTTCCAACATTTTCCTCAAGGGAGTGAAACTCTGAAACAGCGATCGAAGGGGCAATGCTGAGAATGAAAGAATGCGTATGATTTAGAGCTTTTCAACTTACTTTATTCACAAGATATCTAATCAATTTGCGGTATAGATGCCCCTTCCCCTGTGCAGCGTACCCCGTCTTTAAACCGCTGGGATTCCTCCTCTCTTTAAAATGATTTGCACGACTCTGAAAATCAATCTTGGGTAAATTCATGATCTTTACACAATTCTTAAACATGAGCTCCTATGTTCGTTTTTTTTTTTCTTTTTTTCTTTTTTTTTTTAATAACAGGCGTCTTGGAATGAATGGCCCAACAATCCTTTGCCATAGCCTTGTGGCTCAACGGTGGCAGAGTTTGCTGAATTGAAAGAGGTTGGGGTTTAAATCCCCCGCCCTCCAAAATGGTGCCTTGGTTTTAAAATTTTAATCTATATGATACGCTAATTAATTTAATTAATACATCGCAGATCACTGGTTATTTTGCCACGGTGTTCAGAGGAAATACTTTCAAAGTTTCAACCCGAAATGTTCATGGTTACCTCATCATTTTAATTCTATCACCAACTCTACTTTCAATTTTATATATTATTTCAAGCTTAAGAATAACAATCCTCAAAAGTGAAGCCACGAAGTATGATATGGGGCATAGAAATGGAACAATGATCTTCCTGGAATTCGACAAATGATTACATATGGAAATGGCGAAAGGCATTCTTTACCTTGCAGATTTGACTTTACAAAATTGCGACTTTGATTTTTTTTTTTGTAAATTAATTCTTGAATACATACACACATATACCAATAGCCAGGCATCACCGTTCCCTACCCACTAGCATTTTTAGTGTAATTTATCCATCAAATTTTCAATGCCAACCCAGCATATGTAATGGTTTATGTGAATTTAGAAAATATAAATAATAAATTAAATGATTTCATATAATAGGAGCGATATGTTGAAGGCCCTATTTTACAATTTTAATGCCCTAAGGTCCTGAAGGTTCAACCGTGCTCTAATACCATGTGTAAGGCCCTAAATTTCAAAATTAACAATCATTAACAAAATTGATACTACCCAATCTAGAGTGAAATTTTTGAAGCAAAACATATATCAATTCACTATTTAATACTTACCTGTAACCATGTTTGAAGATGTTCCTGACCCGTCATGGCTCCTGCTCCCCTTACCAAACCGCCATTTTCCTCCCAACCTATCTGAGGTCAACCTCCCCGGTCCCCAGATCTAGAAGACAAGTCTTCTGGCCCCCGTGCCCAAAACTCCAATAACAATCAAGATCACTCTATGACTCTGTTAGAACTCACTGCTCTTGTCTTCCACAGTTAGAAATCCTCTGACAGCATCCGGGTTAGTTTTCCCACCTCACTCACCCATGTCCATCAAGTTTCCCCCCCTTCTCATTTTATACACAAATCCCCTTTCAAGATATTTATTAAAATATCCTCTTTTAATAAATATCTTATAGATTTATATTAAAATATTATTATTCAATAAATATCTTGGATTCCTAAAATATCTTGGATTTATTATTAAATATCATCATTTAGTAAATATCTTGGATTTTATCAAATATCATCTTTTATTTGCATAATTCAATGATTTTACTTTCCTTTGAACAATATATTAGTTATATTATGATAGTGGTAGGTATAATTTTTACCTCACAATACACTCATTATATTCTAGTGAGTTAGGTATTTACTCAATACTTCAATAATTCACTCCTTACCCTACATTGAGACTTTTCATAATTGATTAGAGCATATACTAGTGCAGTATACGTGATACATGCATATGTAGTTATCATATGCATGTCTCATATGCATGCTAATATTTTTAAGTTCCCTATAACTCAAGTTGGGTCATTACAAAAATTCAATTATGGTACACCACCGTTATATGATTATACTAATCACTTAAATAATTAATGATATACGACATAAATTTAACTTCGAGACGAATTTTTCTGAAGGAGGCGTGTATGTAATGACCCAACTCGAGTTATAGAGAACATAGAAATATTAGCATGCATATGATAGCTACATATGCATGTATCACGTGTACTACACTAGTATATGCACTAATCATTTATGAAAAGTCTCAGTATAGGGTAATGAGTGAATTATTGAAGTATTGAGTAAATATCTAACTCACCAGAATATAATGAATGTGTTGTGAGGTAAAAGTTATACCTACCACTATCATAATATAACTAATATATAGTTCAAAGGAAAGTAAAAGCATTGACTTATGCAAATAAAAGATGTTATTTTAATAAAATCCAAGATATTTACTAAATAATGATATTTAATAATAAATCCAAGATATTTTAGGAACCCAAGATATTTATTAAATAATAATATTTTAATATAAATCTAAGATATTTATTAAAAGAAGATATTTTAATAAATATCTTGAAAGGGGATTTGACTAAGATATTTAATAAAAGAGGATATTTTAATAAATATCTTGAAAGGAGATTTGTGTATAAAAGGAGAAGAGGGGAGGGGGATTCGAAAGGAGAGGGAAAACTTGGAAGGGAAAACTTGCAGGAGGAATTGGTCAGTGAGGTGGGGAAACTGACTCGAAGGACAAGAGAATTGATTTCTAACAGAGTCATAGAGTGATCTTGATTGTTATTGGAGTTTTGGGCACGGGGGCCAAAAGACTTGTCTTCTAGATCTGGGGGCCGGAGAGGTAGACCCCAGATAGGCTGGGAGGAAAATGGCAGTTTGGTAACGGGAGCGGGAGACATGGCGGGTCAAGAACATCTTCAAACACGGTTACAGGTAAGTATTAAATAGTGAATTGATATATTCTGCTTCAAAAAAATTCCACTCTAGATTGTGTAGTATCAATTTTGTTAATGATTGTTAATTCCGAAATTAAGGGCCTTACAGGTGTCGCCAGCATTGTGCTCTGATCTTGTGGAGAGATAGAATTGTTAGTCAAGGCCTTGCTATGTGACAATGCTAGATGATATGATGCAATACGGATGATTTACCAATCCGACTCTTCTTATGAGAATTCTTCAGATTGAGAATGTCCAAGTACCTTGTATGAATTTTGAATACCTCCCTAGTTAAGAGGGAGTGTTGAAATATGTAACTAGGTTCGGTCTTCATAATGACATATGTAATCATGATTTTATGTAATTGATGTAAAGGAGAAAAATAAAATTATTTTGTTATGCTTGAGGCATGGATTTCATGCTCAAGGAAATTTAATTTTAGGTCAAGCTCCCATTGTGAGCTCTTAGGACTTGTTATTAAGTCATTAAGGTCGTTGTCATGTATGAAAGGCCCATTTGGGAAAGTTACATTATGTAAAAGAAAATTATTTGAGTCAAGAAACCTTCCAAGATCAAGTCAAAATGCATGCAACATTTCCGCCCTTCCAAACATGTCAATTCGGCATAAAAGTTGGAACAAGCCGGCCTATTTTTAAGGTCTAGAAGGCTATATAAACGAGGCTAGTTGACCACCTTGAGATGATGCATCACACACAAGACACTCGACCAAGATCACTGAAATTAGCAAAGGAAGAAGGAGATTAAGCAAAGAAAAGGAGGCATACCTTAAGGACTGTTTTTGGGTTAAATATCTCACATGTGCAAGCTAAATCTAGGGCATCCATTGCAGAAAGAAGATCGAACTACAGTTATGCTATAGGAGCCGAATTCTGGTGTCAATATAGACTAAATTGAAGACCGAGATCTTGAAGAGAAGGGACCTTGCTCAGCAAAGGAAAAAGAAGGATCTAAACTACGATTCTACCTCACACATGCAAGAATTGCAGGAAGCTACAGGCAGCCGGAAATTTCAGGAAGAGAATATGTCTTGTATTACAGGGCCG
Source organism: Pinus albicaulis (assembly GCA_034641835.2). NCBI lineage: Eukaryota > Viridiplantae > Streptophyta > Pinopsida > Pinales > Pinaceae > Pinus > Pinus albicaulis. Next base: position 1,664,378,769 of record CM076584.1, read on the forward strand.
AGGTCAAGAAGAAGGAGAAGTTGCAGCAGTTTCTAGTCAAAGTTGACTTTGTTTGACTTGAAGAGAAAAGAGCAAAGTTTTACTTGATCTTCGAAGGGTTGTTGGTCAAGCGTCTAGGTCTTGGAATTGGTCAATTGAAGATTCTATAAGAAGAAGAATTCTGTGGGTTTTCCTCTTAAGATTGGAGATGTTTTGGCCCTGGCTGATCATCTATATCTTGTGTCCTTTGTCTCATTTGTTCATTATGTTTTGGTAGCTGTTTGGTGAAGAGAACACAATATTAATCAAGCTAAAAAAGAACCTAATTAAGAAAAATAAAAAAATTTCACAAGCAGTGATCAAATAAAAGAGAAATCATCTACACTTGCTGCCCCTGGATTTCTCAACGACTCCAATGATGAACACGTCCTCCAACAATCCGCTCTTCTTGATGGCCAAACCTTGAGCTCCAATCTGCCTCCTCTAGTAGCCTCCTTAGTCCATCAAGGAGCTACTTAGGCTACCAAAACTTCACCCAGCTCACAGTTGTCCAAAGTCCTTCCTGTCCATTTCTCTAGGGCTACTTTGGACATCTACTTGTTTCCCTCCACCAACCACAGGATGTCCAATACCAAAACCATCCACTAGCATCCAATCTCAACACAAATACATCACATACTTGGCATCCTTAAGGGCTGATGTTACTGCTGCAAGTCTTGTGCCCTGTTTAGGGCTTGTAGGCAAGCTGCTACAGCCCTCTTTCCACCTCCCAGATCTCCTTCTTGACTGTGGCCTCCCTCCAATCAATTCTGCCCACCTTCCTCTGCTGAGCTGAGCTATTTCTAGCCCTCAAACAAGCCTTACAGCCACCCAGCTGCAAGGAGACTAGGCCTGCAGCCTGCTTGTAGCCACAAACAGTTACTTGGCCTCCTGTTCCAAAGAGTTTAAGGCCTGCGGCCTGCCTGAAACCTCCAGCAATGACTGGGTCCTGCTTGTAGGAGAGTTGTGCCACCAAAATTATGCCAAAAACATCACCCAAACTGCTTTTAAGGACTGCGTCTGCCTCTACTGCAATTCGGTCCCTAGAAAAGACAAGGACAGACCTAAAACAGACCCATAAACTCCCATGCACTTGTCTCTTTTCTTGTTGTGGCTGCCTCAATGTATTTTCTATGAGATGAATGCACTCTTGGATGGATGCAAATGACGTCTCAACTCACCTCAATTTATATCTTTATTGAGGGCTTCATCAAAACATACATGTGTGCTTGACAACTTGTCACAACGTCTCTAATCACCTAGCTGACATTGACCAAACCCACTCATTAACTTCAAAAACTAATTTTTCCACATAGACAACTTGGATTTCGATGATTTTTGATGCGCCCGGTTCGTATCGGCGTCCTCTATCATCTCCATCACATCACATATCTAATACCCCTCATGGATTCACACCCACATGCTTTTTTGCAAATCCCACACTTTGGGTTCCAAGCCCACAAAGCTCTTTCTTGGTGTTCCAACCTCCAAACCCCAAACCTTAGGGCTTGGACTCTGGAGTACCTCCCAAGCTACCAAAAATAAACACAAGATCTCATCAACCAGTATGGTTCTTCATGTGAATGAAACACACAGATGGCTGCTATCTCAACAGCAATTCTTATGGTGTAGCATTAGAAATTTATCAAAAGCAAAAGAAGGTGTGATTTCTGCTGAAAAAATAGAATTCTAAAATCATTTACAAAAGATCTGAAAACAATACCAAAATAACTGATATTAGAAAAAGGAGCACCTTATTTTAAAAATCAGTGTTTAGTTTTCATACTTAAAGAGAATGCCTCCTATACCTAATTCGAGACAAAAAAAAGGAAAGAAAAGTTTTTGACACCAACTTCAATAAAGCCACATACTGGATCAAATGTGAAACAACGAAAGCCGTGCATGTAATCTATGTCCATCCATATGACATCACAAGGCAGCTGTTTTTCCCGGAAACTTTTTGCCACCTGGATATTCAGAGAAGATAACAGTTCCAGATATCAGAAATGAAAAATTCTCACTGCAAATGGAGACAAGAAAATGAGTTTTATTCTTCAAACCTTCCACATTTTATGTACCATAAGAAATGAATACCTAACACTTGAGAGGCCCAAGTAGAACCAAAAGTCACAGATTGTGAACAGCTACCCCTACTAAAACTATATTTTATAATTCTGATATATAAGAAATAAGCCAAAATAGGTGCTGCAACCCAAACTGTGAAAAAATGTTGGTTAAAAACAAACCTCAAGAACCCTAGCATCTGTCTCATAGCTCCAGCGGCATTGGTGATAGCCGAGCGACCATTTTGGTGGCATGAATACAGTTCCTATTAGAGTACAAAGATAATTAATTTCAGAATTAAACTTAACTACCAGTGCTTGAGGTTGTACTCAGAGTATAAACCGAAGAAAATAATTTTTTCAAATAAAGGATAACTGAAAAATAAATACAAACTTCACTTCTACCTTTTCATTACATAAACAAGAAAGGCTATTACTATTGACCTGACCAGCATCCATGACCATAAAAGAAACTCAACACCTAAATGTATCATAACATTTTTAATAAAACCTTTGTGACTTTATTACATTACCTTTATCTTGGTTGTGTGTAAGAGGCGGTGTTCTAAAAATCGGTCCAAATTGACTGCAACTTGGTCAACTTCGTGGGTTGAAGCAACACTTAGCTGGTATAAGAGACCAAGTTGCCTCATAAATGGCACCACTAGAGAAGATTTGATGGATTAGATTGAAATTGCAAAATCAGTTTGTGAAATTTGAAGAAGACAAGGCTACGCAAAAGGATATGTTTGGACCATGTTTTCGGGACTCTTAGAGGGCATTTAGAGCCTCATTAAGTATGTATTTTGTTGCTGATATCTATTGCACTCAGTGCTATTTTGATATATTCACCCTTACATGGTATATACATAGTAGACTTTGCATATTTTGTCTCTAATGGTTTGGAATCTTTAAAATATCTTTTTTTCATTAAAATTTAAATATTTTATGCATTTTTAGTAAACCAAGTCTTATTGAAATCAGATCAGTCCAAGAATTGACCCTCAATTGATCCCAAGATCTGGTCCAAGTTTTAAAACATTGATAAAAGATATATGTTGGTTTCTAAAAATATAGTGTCGTACATGCTCGGAACAAATAAAAATAAGTGCTTGATTTTCTAACTTTTTATGGCCATGGCCCATATCTAGTTTGAAGAGCGTCTTATATGCCTAGAGCTAATCCCACCTTTGCAACATTATTTTTCAATGATATGTTTGTCTCCTAATTATATGTTTTCTTATCCTTTATTCATAGATTCCTCCAATAAATGTGAGTGGGAAATGTGTTATAACTCTTGTGTTTTCTTTGCCTCAATGTTGAAACTCTCATACATGAAAACAAAAAATAATGCTAACCAACCTCTTTCTTTACCTCTTTCAATAGAAAACTTACAAATTTTACGTGAGGAGCAACTCATTTGTAACTGTCTGTATAATTATAATATTCCTAATTAGCAGTAATTTGAATATTAGATTTTATATGTTTGACTCTGGTTGTGTACGTAAGTGAGAGAAGTTCTAACTCACTTAGAGAAACTATATCCACCTTCCTAGTAGCTAGTTGAGACTTAAAGAGGGAGGCCAAGGGAGCCACACACCACGTGGAGGAGGAGACTACGTTGGTTTGGAGGGAAACAATACTATAAAGATGAAGGAGCCTCCTCATTTTGGGCATTCTTATTTGTTGATGATATTGAGAATGAACATTTTGTCTTCTTGATGCCATGAGCCATTGCTTTATTGCAAGCAATGCTGTTAGTGCGTTGAAATTGTCTCATTCGATCATGCATATGCAGGGACTTAAAGTGCTAGAGAGTGTTTTCTTGAGTCCTTTGCTGCCATGAAGATTTGGTGGTTATTTTAAGGCTGACTCTATTTAACATTTTAACGTTCTAGGAGAGAGGACGCAATTTACGGTGGAGGTGTTCGTGCTGAGGGATTACCTGCCAGGGAGTTGTTGATATGAAGAGGTCATCTTGGCGGAGACTCTTGAGGAGGTTGTGGCCGGTGGGTCTTATCTTTTAACACTATGTGACTGAGCCTAGCAGACGGCATCCAATCCTTGAAGGTAGATTCCCAAGGGTGATTTTAGGGAGGCTGACTGTTGAAATTGGTTTCTGCAGTTTGTAGAGGTGGTACGTCTGAGGTGATGCAAGTTTTCAGCTCGTTCCGGCAAGGGGATCAGCCCCTAGTTTTAGTCCATTCCAGCGGCAGCAGTTACGACAGTTTTCCGGTAGCTGGGACACAGTTTCTTATAGCAGCCATTTCCTGTCTTTCTGAGAGTTCTTCACTTGCCTTGAGCAAGAATACGTGCTATCATTCCGATCATCTATCGTATTTCATCATATTCTCAGATTAATAAAATGGCTTAGCATTTCCGGCATTTTTATGAGTATTTGCTTTATGTTCTATTTCTGGCATTTTTCTATATTATCGTATACTTGTATTGCTGTCTATTTCCCTTCCGGGATATTACATCAATGATCAATCTATGGATCTATAGGGCATGTGGGATGAACTGTAAAAGTGTGTCCTAGTTCCCTCTAGGTGGATGATCATGACCAGTCTACTTAGTTTCATCTTCATAGTGCTTGGTTTTATGGCTTTGCTAAGTGTCCCCTTGTGGGTGGTAACTCCCTACCTTGATGGACATCCTCATCTCTTGGATACATATATGAGCATCATGGAGGTGGATCTACTAGTACACATGGCTTAAAGAAACACTAGTGTTAGCCCTGTAATGGTGATCACACTATGTAAGCATGGAAACACCAATCTCATCATTGTATTAGTGCACCTATATTTTATTCCCCGCATGGACCATTTGTCTTATGTATGTACACCTCTCTGGCCATGGTCATCATTCTTCGTCGCAGTCTCACAATTCACAATGATTTTGTACTCCACAAGGCAACATATCGCATTCTCTAAAGGAAGAAAAGAGGTCCATTGCACTCTCCTAGGAAAGCCATCTCCAAGTCAAAGCACAAATAACACCACCTTCAAAGTGTCTTTTCAAGCATGATTTCACCATTAAAGGAGGGCCAACTTCTTTTCAAGCAGTCATGAGGGACAAGTGAGGCAACGTAGCACCTCTTATGAGCAAAGAAAAGGTCATGTCAAGTAAAAAACACTCCTATGAACCATACCTAAGTCTATAGCAAGAAAATGAAGCATCAAAAGGTCAAATCAAGCAAGATCAAGCCTAAATGAAGGAGTCATCTATCTCAAGAGAGTCACTAGGGTCATAAAGTCAAATCCAAGTGAATGTTGAGCAAGAAAAGGGAAATGTTGGGCCTCACCTAGCCTCCAAGAATTACTTCAAATCACTCCAAGCTATTTTTTAGAGGAACATGCAACATCTAAGAAAAATCAGCCTTCTCTAGAAGCAAGTCGAGCCTCTTTAGTGGGATGTCAACCTCTTTTGAGGGTCTTAAGCAATGAAAAGTTAAATTTTTGTAACAACTTAGTCTCCAAGTCTATTGTGGATGACAACTCAACCTTTCTTGAGGTTTCTTATACTTTTTCTAAGGAGCAAAAGTGGAGAGATCTTGAGATCCTCCTTTATAAATAGAGAGCTCTCTCTCCTTCCAAATAATTAAGAGTTGTTGAAATCATTTTTTCCATGATGTAAAATTTTCATGAAGTTTTGACATCCACTTTGAAGTATTTTTTTCTTGGTTAACATACATATTTTTAAAGGCAATTATGTGTTAATTCAAGACTGCTAAAATGCAATCAAGGTCAATCCATTGAAGGAAAACTGTATCGCTTGGAGGGAGATGCCTAGGGTAAATTCTCTCACTTCTCTCTTGTTGGTGAGGTGACCATTAATTCTCCTTGTTTGACCATACCCTAAAGGTTTCTCAACAAGGTTTTTTATTTTATTTCATTTCTTAGTTAATCTTATGGTTGAAGGATTTCCCCTTGGAGGATTCCTTCTAGTAGGGCTTGGTTTCATAACTTGTCTTGATTAGACAAGAAAGCAATTTAACTTCTAGAATTCTACCTTCTTTCCCTAATCCACAAGCATTGAATAACAAACTTCAAATGGGCATTTATCTTGACCCCAATTTCCCTAGTGGAGTTAAGATACCTAAGCCCTAATCCAATGACCAACCACTTTTTAACAAAATTCAGGTTCTTGTCATTTTATTTTCTTGAAAAATCCATAAAAATAGGAATATAAAAAAGATAAAAAATAAAAAATACGAAAAATAATATCATTCCAAGGTGGACATCTTGTGTTTTGTGCCTCTGTAGCTACATCTAGCACCTTGTTCATTTTTTGTTGATGAGGATGACGAGTAGGATTATTATAATATGTAATTGTACGTGTCTTTAGGTCATGTTTTATTTCATTTTTAGCACATATAGCCACATATATAAAGGTTGACTTTGGTTGTATAGTCTCATGTGTAAAAGGTGAGTTTGGATGTATAGCCTTTTGTATAAAGGTTTATTTTGGAATCTTGGATGTATAGCCTCATCTATAAAGGATAATTTTGGATTTTGCATCATTTAATCATCTATGATAGTTAATATAGACTTGGTTTTTCATCTAAAATGTCATTTATGTGTCTCATTCTTTTTTTTCTTGGAAGATAATGTGTTATTAACTTATTTGTATTATGTAAAGATAAGATTATATATATATATATATATATGATGTTTCACCTAATGTTTCCTTCTTTTTTCTTTTTTCTTTTGAAGGGGGTGAGAGGTCGCATTTCCAGTTGTACTCAAATTAGTAGCCTCAACAAAGTCTGATCAAGGTGCTAAGCAATAAGCACACAAGAATGTATCTGCTGCCACAAAATCTAGCAGACCTAGTGCAAAACCCCACTAAGCAAAACTAGACCTTATGGCAATAAGAGAAGGGGTTGCCACTATCACCTCGGCAACCTTTTTCCTGCTCTTCGGTGGTATTTGACCACAAGGGAGGCTCCCCTAAATCACCTAAAGGATATTCAATTACTATGGCTTAAGGTGGGATAAAGTACCAACAAAGCCTAGAAGGCCCAGATATTCTATGCCAAAGTTGAAGTACTCTATTCCTAGACCAACTTGATGGTTGTTATAAGTTAGGGTTTCATCAATTTGTAATGATAGGGTACATGATGTCATATAGCATCCAAAGAAAAGGACTTTCAATGGATAATCAACAAAACGAGCAAGGTCTTCCCACAGGTACTAAGGACTAGGGGTCATTTATGGAACTATATGGCTGACAACATGCATAAGCAACAAATCAAAGATGACGCCAACCCTAAAGAGGAGCTTTTTACCATGCAATAATGCTAGATTTTTCTTCAAGATTGTTTATCAATGCAATTCCTACTTTATGAACCATGAACATTAAACATAAACTCATTTTTTAGTACTTTTCCACATAAAACCCTAGCTACTAACCCTAGGTATCTAGGAAAAAGGTAAAGAATAAAGTATTTAATTAATTTAAAGGATGATCAACACAATAATAATCAGTGCCTTGTTCTAAATGAGTTAATGATGTCTTTTAGGGCTAAATCTCTGAAAAGTTAAAACGGCATTGATGAACTAAGGGGAGGATGATTATGACATTCAATCAATACCCTAGCTATTCTCCTAGTGAGGGGGGAATTTAAATATGAGGAATGCACAATCGGAGTTTCCTTATAGGTTTCAAAGAGTACAATTTGACATGCTATAAAGGAGCAAGATTTCACCATAGATTTAGCATTTAATTATGGCACAAAATAGAAACCCCACTACACAAATACAATTTGCAAAATATAGAAATTCGCATGAAACTAACAAAATTGTCCAAAGAAACACTTCATTTATCACATCTCCATGCAAGAAACCATCTCCAAGAGAAATTTGCACCATAAAAAGATCACATTTTGACCAAGTCAAAACAAGGAGACTAGTTCACACTCTCTGAAAAGAAGAGTGAATGAATATGTGATGATGAAAATGAAATAAGGGGAGCCTCTATTTATGAGGCTTAAAAACCTATTTTTACAAATTTAAAAGTAAAAGCCATAATAAGTATGCTTCAAATTTCAACAAGTGAGAGGTTATAAGCCAACCTCATAATAGCTCAAAAACTTAACAAATAATGCTAAAATAGCCGACACGTGTGGGAAAAGAAGCTTCGTCACTATGATGTCATTCTCCAAGGGAGCTCAAATGCCACAAGCAAGTGATAACTAACTCATGAGTGCTCCATACTCCAAGAAATAGCTCAAAGTCCATGGGTATGCCTCCAAAACTATGATGTCAACAACAAGGTGCCCTACATCACACTTCTAAGGGAAAAAGGAGTGACGTGGCACCGTTATCCTCAAGTGTTGCGGTCTATTAGTCATGTGCTAGCCCTCCCCTATCATCTCAAGGATAACCATCATCATCCGGGCTCCAAAATAAGTAATGCCCATCAAACAATGTTAAGGCCAGCCTAAGGGCACCCTGGGTCCATTTGGGCACATGATCAACAAATCCAACACCAAGTGTTAATGGCTTAGTGTTTTAGCATCTGGGGGTAGACTAGAGTGTCAAGTATCATGTGGAACCATCATATAGCCCAACACTCTGCTCTGGGTGGGCAACACTAGATCAACATGGTCATATCTACTCTTTAGAATAGGTAAAATGTGTGAAAATTTCTTAATGTTACTTATGCAGAAATCTACTGTTAGATCTGGTTATGCTTCTCCTACTTAATTAAGTTATTAACGTTGAAACTTCAGATTAAACATCGAAGCAAACACATAACAGGCTTTCACCGATTCAGATCTAGAACAGAAAAAGTACATGCACACAGACAAAGTAACACAAGGATTTTCTGGACAATAGTCCCCGGAAAAACCCAATGCAGGAAAATCGGTCTTTTGGCTGCTGGAGGGTTTTATTATTAGGAGTATTCTTAATACAGCAAATCTGGGTTCCAGATCTGGAAAACCCGACAGAGAAAATATAGATTTGCAGATAACATGTTGTTCTGAAGCCAAAAATATTGACTGATCCACACCCTCAAACGAGATTTATTGGACTCAGCCAAATCTTGGCCCTAGAAACCCTAGCGCTGCCCCTGAAGCCCCTGCGTCAACCTCTGCAGCCTCCGCGTCCCTCTGCGCTAGCCTGGAGAGGGCTATGTAACCCCAAAATGGGTGACGCAAACCCTACGCTGCCCTTTAGGGACTCTGCGTAACCCCTTAGGGTCTCCTGCTGCCCAACGTTGCCCCGAGAGAGAATGCATAGCTATAGCTGCCCCTGCACTGCGCAGCTGCTGCCCTCTCTGTTGTTGCTACTCCTGCTTCTCTGCGCTGCCTCTGGAAGCTGCTTTCTGCCTCTTGTTGATTCTAGGAACTGGGATCAGATCATCCCCTTTGCCTAAACTCCCCTCTCTGCAGCTGAAACACTTTTGAGAATTATTAGCAAACCTTGCCCTAGAATCTCAGCTTAGCTTCAGTGCTTTGCCACTATGTGTCTCCTCCAAATGACCCCAAGTGTTTCCTTTATACTTTTCTCGTTAGGAAACTAACGGCCATGATCAGATCTTGAATCAATGGCTAAGATTAAAAGAAAGCTTGATCCGTGTGACTTAAGACAATTTCATTACATGTTTAATTTAATTAACTTTAATCTTTTTATTTTCCTAAGTTAGACATAGGGTCCTTAATTAAAAATATTAATTAATTTAATATCTCCCAAACCAGATGAAATTTCCCAAATCCCTTTTTGGGTATTGGAGATCTCATGTACTCTAGTACTTCCACAAATTTTGGGAGTTAGAGCACATTCGATGCTACCCCATCACACAAGAAAACTCAACACTCCCTCTTAGTGAGGAATGTGCTCTAGTACAAACTCTGCGTCATCCCAAAGCTCTACACTGATCTCTGGTGTGGGTCTCTGTACTGATGTTGGACTTGTTGTCCTTCATCACTGTGTTGTTGCTGCCATTTTGTATTGTTGCCCATGACGCTGTCACCGCCACTACTACATTTGTAATGCAACTCCCTCTCAATCTGTTGCATCTGTGCTGCCATCTGTTGCACTGCATCTTTAGTTGCTGAGAGAAGCAACTAAATCTCCTGCCCAATCTTTGACAGACAAGTCAATTAGGCTGCATCCTCATCACTAAAGCTCCATCGGCTGCTAATCTGTGCTGTCATCTGGAGGATGATGCACAGCAACAACTTTGCACTACGTAAGCAGACTCCCTCTGCACTATTGAAGTCACATCAGCCCCTTGTGCTGAAATCTCTCACATTGTTGCTGCACTGCACTGTCCTCCTGAAGCCTCCGCATTGTTGCAGCTCTGCTCTGTGCTGCTAATGTCACATCAGTCCCTACGTTGTTGCTACCACGTTGTTGCTGCATCTGCACTGCGCTGCTCCTTCCAGCCCTCGAATTCGCCTGCAACTGTCCATGATCGCACCTGCTGAGACCCTTGTCACCGCCTCTTGTCTTATATAGACCGTAGCTCGGATGTGATCCAAGAGATGAGCTGCTCAAGTATCTCGCCTGCATTCTGTAGCTGCTCTACAGATCCATGTAGCCCCACTTTCGTGGTTCATGAGCATTCATGGCTGCATCGTCTTTTGACCCATCTTCTGCCATAGCAGCCTTGGAAGAAGAAGCTTCCTTGTCCTTTTTCTTCTGAGGACAATTGCTGGCGAAATGTCCTAGTTCGCCACACTGGAAGCACTTGATCTTTGATAGATCCCGCTTCTTGTTCCCTTGCTGCCTCTTTGATGCCAAGGCTGCATCTTCTTCACCTTACTCGATCCTGTGCTGTACTGCTTCTTGGTGAATCTACGGAGTTCTTCTTGACGCATGATTGCCCACAAGTTGTCCCAGTTCGGAAGGTCTGTTGTGTCTAAGATACTTTGGACAAAGGTTTCCCACTCATCTTTGACCGCATTGAGAGCAGTCCTGACCATCACATCATCCTCCACCTTTGCACTCGTGGCAGTCAATTGGTCTCTGATCGACTATAATCTGAAGAGAAAATGTTCCATGTCTTCTCCCTTGGTCATCATGAATGACCGCATCTAAGTCTCCAGAAGCATCTTCCTCTGGACGGACTTTCCCTCATATAGGGATGTTAAGGCCTTCCACATCTCATTAGCTGTTTTCATCTCAGCTATGTGTGGGACAACATGGTCCTTAACTCCCATCTTTACTTTACAACAAACCGTCCACGGCACACCATTTTCTCGGGAGATGCACTCGGTCGACCGCCAAGCGGACGCTGCGTTTCGCACGGTCTCTTGGAGCAATATGCCTCTAAGACTATCAGGATTCTAGCCTTCCAAACTGAAAAGTTGGATAGGCCATCCAATCTGTCCTGATCACGCAGTCCATGAGGTGCCATCTACTCAGAAATCTGTCGGAGCTCCTCTTCTCTGTGCTAGAGATCTAGATCTAAGGACCTTGGCGAGATAGGCATCTTCTGCTCCCTCTGACAACCGGTTTCCCTTCTTGGAAATCTGCCAAATCAACAATGATTCAGCTCTCTTCGATCCTCTGATCGATCTGCAAGTTTCTTTAGCTTAGAAACTCTCTGAGAAGTTGATCTCCTCCCGCTCTTTGTCACTAGTGCTTAGGCTAAAATTTTGAAAACTTCAGAAATTTAACCCCACCACCAACGGGGTCACGCAACTCTCGCCGGGAACACGGATGCCAACGTCATGGCTAACCGGACAATCCTAGCGCGCCTGCGTGCGCCTGCGCGCCTAAGTACGTGGGTGCATGGAGAGCAGCGTAAGGCTTGCGTCACCACACACTCTGCGTGAGGGTCACACTCCCTGCGAAAGCACGATGTCCCCGCGGTCCCCGGCCTTTTCTTGTTCTTTGCTACTCTTCTCTTGCTTTTACGTAGCAAGATCTTGGGTCTTACGGTGGTGACCTGCTAAATCTCTGATCACTGCGATACGATGTGAAAATTTTTGAATGTTACTTATGCAGAAATCTATTATTAGATCTGGTTATGCTTCTCCTACTTAATTAAGTTATTAATGTTGAAACTTCAAATTAACATCTAAGCAAACACATAACAGACTTTCACCGATTCAAATCTAAAACATAAAAGTACATGCACACATAAACAAAGTGACACAAACAATTTTTGGACAATAGTCCCCGAAAAAACACAATGCGGGAAAACCGGTCTTCTGGTTGCTGGAGGGTTTTATTATTAAGATTTTTCTGAATACAGCAAATCTGGGTTCCAGATCTGGAAAACCCGATAGAGAAAATATAAATCTGCAGCTAACCTGCTGTTCTGAAGCCAAAATATTGACTGATCCACACCCTCAAACGAGATTTACAAGACTCAGCAAGATCTTGGCCCGAGAAACCCCAGTGCTGCCCCTAAAGCTCCTGCGTCAGCTTCTGCAGCCTCTGCGTGCCTCTACGTTGGCCTAGAGAGGGCTGCGTAACCCCAGAATGGGTGACGCAGACCCTACGCTGCCCCTGAGGGTCTCTGCGTAACCCAACTGGGTCCTCGGCTCACCAACGTTGCCCCTTGAAGGGACTGCGTAGCACACATGGTTGTCGTTGCCCCGCCTTTGCCACATTCAACGCCCTCTGAGTATTCTTTGCCTCACCTTCTCTGTGACGCCTGCGGAAGTTGTTCTCTGCACTTATCTTGTTTATTCTAGGCAACGTTTTGCCGGAGAGGACTATAATATTCCCAATTAGCAATATCTAATTGGAAATATTAATTTTTGTCTACTTTACTTTAATAAAGTTAAGTTAGAAATAAAGTGGGTGAAGAGGGACACTTAACTCACACTTAAGATCGGTGTTGCACGATCCTCCACGCCCCCCCCCACCAAGGATCCAAGGTCGGAACCGCATCTTGTACCGATCCTTGGGCGATCCTCCGACGGAACCGCAGATCCTAAAATCAGATCCGCGGTTCCACCGTTTTGAGGCGATTCCTGGAAAGCTGGAACCACACAAGCCCGATACGCGGTTCTAGATTCCCTATCTGGGAATCCAGAAAAGGATCCGTTGGGGATCCATGGAGGTTTGGGCACGGATCCGCGCGGATCGCTCGTGGATCCAAAGGGAGATGGGCGGTTCTGCAGAGTTCTAAATTGTTTTTAAAAAATTTCTTTGACTTAAGTTGGGATGGGGCTTCCTGGACACTCCCAAAGTGCTCCCTTGATGCTCCTTAGATGCTTCCTAGATGCCCCATCATGGTAATGTTAAATTTTTAAAGTAAAAGAGACATTCTCCTTTATCTTTCATTTTCATCCTTTTACTTAAAATTTTAATTACCATGAAATGACTCCATTAAAATTTTGAGAGTGGTTCCAAACTCATTGGGATTCATATGGAGAAAATAGAATTTCATATCCCATTCAAAATTCAACAGAATTAAAATTTTTCTGGAATTCAGGAGCAATGAGATTGTTAAATTTCATTATATTATATTATGTATGAGGGCATGTGATTTCCATTTAATCAAGAAAACCAAGCCCTCTACGTGCTCATGTCCCCTAGTGCTCGTGGTGTTAGTTGTTGAACTCCTTTGTCATGGCCTTAGCAAAAAATTACCTTTCAATCAAGTCAAAATAATTGATCAAGCATGTTAAGCTTTTTCCACTATATTTTAATGCTTGGATTAGGTAGTTTGATTAAAATTGGGAAATGTTGACTAATATCCCTGGACAATCAAGGTAGAGGCAAAGGCGAGACAAGAGGAGAAGAATCTAGATTCTAGATGGTTGATGCTCGAATAATTAACCATTGATGTACAATGGATGCCATATCTATCTTGATTTGTATACAAATATGCATGTTTTCATATCTTCTACAACTAGTTCGGTATTTTGGATGTTTTTTTAATATAAATGCAAAAAAATATAAATATAAATATATATATATATATACACAGTATACGGTTTCGAGACGCTTCGCTTCCTATTTTTTTGGGAAATGACGCTTCCGCGTATCCGCTTCCAAAAAACGTCCCCGCTTCGTGCAACAGTAGC